>OMKY01118035.1:0-10863 GCA_900302395.1 Bregmaceros cantori | reverse complement strand
AAAAACAATAGACTTGTGTCGGAGAGGGAAAATGGAAAGAGGGAGAAGGGTTTGAGTGGTGGATCCACCGGCCGACCGGCTCATAATGAAAGCGCACGGCCACCCGTCACTCCCTCCTGGAGCTCCCAGGTGGAGGGACGGTGGTGGCGTGGTGCGGACGCCAACAAGCACTCTCACCCCCGGCCGGGGCAAAACCCCCGCTGCTACGCAGCCACCTCCCATTCCCGCCCCCGAACGCCTCCGACCAGTCCCTCGGTGTAGTTTCTCTACACCGAGGCATGGCTCAAGTCACATGACATGATGCGGCAGAAGCGGCGCGGCATGCGCGGCGGCAGCGGCGTGCTACCGCGCGGCAAAGGCGATATCATAGCGCCTGACGCCCAATTCGCGCTGCTCAATTCGCCCAAGAAGCCGAATTCGCTCCTAAAGCTCCTAACCGTTTACTTTACATGTAATTTATTCGCTCTGGAAGCCCAATTCGCGTTTGGTTTGAACACACAGTTAGAATGCATTTTATAACGTTCTCACATGATGTTTTAAACTCTTCTCATTTTATGCCGAGATATAATTTATTCATTTTATATATGTGTTTCAATTTAGAGGGAGAGAGAAAGAGAGAGAGAGACACTAAGAGAGAGAGAGAGATGGAGAGACAGAGAGAGAGAGAGAAAGAGAGAGAGACTAGACTCGTGACGGAGAACGCTGAACTGCGCTTATGATTTGACTCACATCCTCGCAACTTTCACACATCAGACAAAGACGTTGATGCCATTGCATATATGTTGTCTGAATGGATGATGGATGCGCGTGGGCAGACAATCCACCGCGGATCGTCGAGGGAGGTAGAGGCGCCAACGCTCATTTCCGACGCCCGTCTAGCGGCGTGCGATGCGTGGACGATTCGTTGGCTCTGGCTCGCCAGGATACGTTGCTTTTTTTGTTAATTGCGTTAAATAAATTGGCACCGTTATTGAGTTGATGCGTTAACGCGTTAAAAACGTGATAATTTGGCCAGCGAGCTTTCACCCATAATACCCCTTAAGGCCTTAACGAACAATCAACTGTACTCTACTACTAAAGAAAACGCACTTCTCTCTGACGTTCTGCGCATGCCGTGGGTTGACAACGCCGATCGGTTTGGACAGATCCCTGAACACCGCCGGGTCCTCCAGATCCAGAACCTCCGATGTGTAGTCGCACAGAACCCAGGGGAACTACACACGGCATGTGAGCACACACACACACACACACATACATAGATTACTGCTTATAAAGAGTATTTCACATGTACACTTTGCACAGACTGACCCAATGACTGAGTCAATAGCCCCGTTTACATGGAGTTTTATTTTGGATCTGGTTATATTTAGCCAGATCAAATTCATCCGCTCCATCTGTATACAATGGATGCCAAATAATCAGATCCATGTTCACGCCGCGTTTACGTTCAGAATATTTTGCAGTACATGTATAAGCAGAGATGGCAAGTAGCGAAGTACAAATACTTGAGTACTTTACTAAAGTAAAATTTTTTGAAGTATTTTTTTCTGTGATTACTTTTTACTTGTACTGAGTAAATCTTTAACAAAAATATCTGTACTTCTACTCCTTACTTTTACCAAAACAGGTTTGTTACTTTTTCTCTCTTTTTTGCGCATTGACAGGGTAGGATAATATGTATAATATGAGTCAGTAGGGGGCGCTGATGCACCGAGTACAGTCCCAATTATTACGTTAATAAGTGGTTTTCATTTAGTCCCAAGATATAAGCTAAATTAGGTTGTTAGTAATTTAATTTTAATTTTAATTTTATTTTCTATTTTAAGTATTTTTTAAAATACTTTGCACTTTATACTTTCAAAAATACTTTTGAGTATATTTCTCAGCCTGTACTCTTTACTTTACTCAAGTAGATATTTGGATCAGTACTTTGTAGTCTTACTCGAGTTGTTTTTTTTAATAATGTATTTTACTCTTACTCAAGTAGGAAATCTGGGTACTTTTGCCATCTCTGTGTATAAGTAACAGAGAAGAAGAAGCGTTTCTGGTGTAAACTTCCAGTTTGCATTGGTCATCCGATCGTCTGAATACATACACTTTCGCCGCATGAGCGGATCTCCAACTGGCGTAGACCACCTCTTCTAGTCCCGTTTCAAAATGTATTCCGATCCACTTGAAGCAGCTCCGTGGAAGTATATACATGAGCACTTATGAATCAAATCCACCCTTTTTGGTACCATGTAATCGGGGCTATTGGCATTCACAAGTGAGCACACGCACATAGATTCCACAGCGACATGTGTTGTCACTTACCACTGGGTATTGGGACAGGTCATTATACGTGCGTCCTGAGATAGTGTTGAGCTGCATTAGATATTCAAAGTTGTTGATTTCCCGGCAGACCCATTTCTGTGAAACGAAGCGAGGACAGAGAATGTTTTAATGAAGTACACAACAGCAACTTCAACTTGGACACCAGTCTCAGTATCCAGAGATCAGTTCACATCTCCATGGGAGCGAGTGAGTCACCTGTGTGAGACCGGATGCCTTCAGGAGTTCCTGGGGAGATCGAGAGCCGAAGTAGAACAGGTTGGGGGGTCTGAGACCCAGGATCCTTGAATACACCTTGTTCCGCACCTTGGGGGGAGGGTGGGGAATACAGGAAGAGATTATTGGGAGAAAATCACAGCCAATATGTAATCGTCAACGCGATTGCGCCGCATTTCGGGGCAGTGCACTGCGACAAAGGAATGACGGTAAAATTGCTGACGGAAGCTCCAAAGGAATGACGGTAAAATTGCTGACGGAAGCTCCAAAGTGCCGATGTGTCTTCTCGCAACCAAATGCTTAGCCCCTGAAATTGCAAACCTGCTGCAAACCCAGATCTTTCCAAACCAGACAAGGGCTGTGTCCGAAATCGTTCCCTACTCCCTACTCCCTACCCCCCATATAGTGCACTCACTTGTAGTGCAATGCCATTTTTTTTCTAAATTTAGGTCATTTTTAAAACGTCTCGCAATGCATTATGGGTTACATTGCTTCGTCTAGGGTACATCCGATGCTCACTACTTTTTGCGGTGCTACATAGGGTACACAGAGAATTCGGACACCCGACAAAATAGCGTGTGCCCCATATAGTGCACTATATGGGGGATAGGGAGCGATTTCGGACATAGCCAAGGTGAAGCGGTGCCTTAGGTGGTGCTTGTGAGGGGGTTACTTCTTGTGGATTACTGAGGGGACTATATAGTGAGTGTGCTATGTAGTGAGAAGGGCGTAGGGGATAGGGAGCGAACACAGCTGCAGACATTCTCATTCGTAGGCAAGTCAGCTAACACCAACGACGCCCCAGGGGGTCCGTGGAAGAATAACAGTTTAAAACAGGGGGTCTGCGAAACATCTGAATGTGTTCATATATGCATTTATCACATTAGAGCCATACACGATTTGGGTGTAGTATCTGAGATTATGATGAAATGTTTCATTTTTCATTCGCACTTGATGTTCATTATATTTTGCTTATTTAGAATTTGATTTATTGTTTAGTGTTGTATGAACATTAAGATGATCAGTTTAAATGCTTTATCTTGAATGAAAGCAATCTAGATGCAATTCAAACTAGAAGCACTCAGAGATTGCAAACCTGTGCCGTACTGGTACAAAACAATAGCATTTTTAGTGCTAGCAGTATGTGTGGCAATTATTAATGCAAGTGCTCGTAGACTAGCCCGATTGCGATAGACGCCACCGGCGAACATGCTCAGCACAAGCCAACTACAGTTCCCAGCGGCCACCACAACCTGGAAGTCTGGTCACGTGACCGCAGTAAGCGTCCAGCAATCTATCGGTAAGTTGGTGATTAAGTATGACTATGTTACCTATAGGCTACAGAAATGCAACAAAATTGAATCACTTCTTCCAACTCTACAAAATTGAATCCAGATCTGTGCACAACTTTTTTCATTGATCTTGGTGACAAACCAACGCGACCAAAAACATAATCTGCTTCCGGACCCGGCGCGGTAATGAAATGATGACATTGGACTGGAAAAAGGGGCCTATGGGATAAAAAAAAAAAATAAGAACCTCTGGTCTATGCAGTCGGCTGCCAGGTTGACTGCATTCAGGTCAGTGTCTCTCCTGACATGTTGCTATGAGATGTATGTAGTAGTGCGAGTCACTATGTTACAAAGGGCAGGTTTGAGGAGGCCTTTGCAAGGCAGTAAAAAGAGTATGTGAGAATGTAAAACTGACCAAATGACGCTGCTGGCTCTTTCGAATTAACATTGGCTGGGGAGAGCTGTACTATTGATAAAGGTCTTGAAAGGATGGCGGGGCATGGGTGCTAGCAGAAAATTCTATATAAGGCGAGATATGGGCAGAGTAGCCATAACAATTACTTAAGTAAAAGTATTGTTACCTCAGCAAAATATTACTCTGGTAAAAGTAAGTACTCCACAAAAAATACTTAAGCGAAAGTACTGAGCAACTTTCAGTAAAAAAAATAAATTAGGACAAATTCTCTTTTCAAAATGTAATTGAATGCTTGTTGATGAGAGGTGCCAGAAAGAGAGAAAGACCGAGAGAGAGTGAGAGAGAGAGAGAGCGCGCCTGAGAGGGAGAGAGAGATATGACACAAATGACAACATATGGGCCAACAGTTCCCAACGCGTGTAGCTAAAGGCCAAGTTAATGTAACCAGTAGCGAATTGCTGGCATCTCGGTAAAAGTATTTTTTTCAACTCAAATTTACTCAAGTAAAAGTAGATGAGAAGATGGAGGGGAAACAAGGAAAAGGGCGACCCTGGGCTGTATGGACAGACAACATCGGGCAATGGACTGGCTGGAATTTGGCTCAGTGTAGCAGGAATGCAGAGGACCGAGAGCTGTGGCGCATCATCTCCCGTCAACCCCTCCAGAGCGATTCCACCGTAAAGTAAAGTAAAGTAAAAGTAGAAAGTAACTTTAAAAGTTAGTAAAGTAAATTTACTCCAAAAGTTAAAAAGTACATACAAATTGTAACAGAGTAAATGTAGGCTGACCTTCTTCTTGAAGTTGATGAAATAATGTGCCTGGTCGATGAAAAACAGCTCCAGCGCTGAGCGCCGTAGGTTGTACCGTCGTAGGTGCACCTCTCTCAGCTGAGACAGGGGCCGCCGGAAATCAAAACCTATTCCTGAAACAGAGAAACAAGACCTTATTCACCCACGCTGCTGTATTGTCTGGTCGCCAGGCGAGACAGGCATGCACAATGCATTTGCCTGGGGTGACCAGGATCCAAAGACCAGACCTTCAACTTCATCAGAATCACTTTTGCCAAATTGTGTAAGCACACACTTGGAAATTGACTTCGGTTATATGTCCTGGTACAGCAAGTAGTAATACAGAACATACAAAGAAATAATACTAATACTAATACTACTACTACTAATAATAATAATAATATAATAGTATAATAGTATGGGAGAATAGTAATATTAACAAGAGAACAAGAACAATGTTCACTTTCAGTTTCCGTGACCTTTGAGCGATGCTGCTGTGTCCGCAGCAATCAGTGTGCCGTTAAGGCAGGCTCTGCATGAGTTTGACAGCGGTGAATAGAGGTGAATAGGCTATAGTGCACTCACTCAAGACTTGCACAATGCACCACGAAAAGAAGTGAGCATCGATGTACCCTAGACCGAGTAATATAACGTGTAATCCATTGTGCATCGCCCGCAAACACCCGCGCGACAAGATTCAAGGGCACCGTAGGGGTACAAAAAAATTGCACTTTTAGTGCTAGCAGTATGTGTGCCAACCCATTATCAATGCAAGTGCTGGAGTAGCGCGTTTGCGATTGATGCCACCGGCGAACATGCCAACTACATTTCCCAGCGGCCCCATGCGACCCGGAAGTCTGGTCACTTGGCCACGGTAAGCGCCCAGAAATCTATCATTAAGTTGCTGATTAAGTATGATTATGTTACTTATAGGCTACAGAAAGGCATCAAATGCAATTCTTCTGCTTGTCATTTCCAAACAACTCTACAAATTTTCATCCAGATCAGTGCACAACTTTTTTCAGTTATCCTGGCGACAGACAAACCAACGCAACCAAAAACAACCGTTTGTTGCTGCCCTACTAATGGGAGCATCTCACCGTCTTCTGTTTCCTCCTTATCACTGCTGACGTCGTAGAAATAGAGGTGGTGGGTGGTGACTTCCAGACGACCCGACACGACGGCAGCGATGGTGATGAGCTGGCACTCTTCAGAGAGAACCAACTTCTCTTTCTCACTCTCCTCCTCGGGCTCCACTCTGAGCATCATGGATACAGTGATGACACAAAAAAAAGAAATTCCAAACAAGAGTGACTGTGTCCGAAATCGCTCCCTATCCCCAACTCCAGGGCTATTCAACTGGCGGCACGCGGGCCAAACCCGGCCTGCCAACCATTGTTTTCTGGCCCCAGAGCAATCCTAAAAAAAAATGTAATTGTTTTTATTTATTTATTTATTTTTTGGTCAAACATGTTTTATGTATCTGAGATGCTGTTATTTACCTCACCAGAAGCAGTAGAAATTTGTTGTTGAGGGTTGAGGATAACTGAGTTTCTGTTCTTTACCTCAACAGATGGACTATAAATGTGTCGTAGTTTAAGTGAGCGGCTGCTGTTTACCACTATTTGTGTGTTGTTGTTTCAGATGTTGCTTGTTACAAACGAGAAAGCACCGAGAAAGACCTTTTAATGGGACTTATGCTACTTTAAATAAAAGTTATGATTTGGTGGTTTCGCGTCGTGAGTTGTACAAATAGGCAGGAGATTGGGCTTCTTGCAATGTGGCCCTCTGAGCAAAGTAGTTCAATAGCCCTGCCCTACTCCCTAGATTGTGCGCTCAACACCATCGACCGAGATTTCTAGAGTCAGCGCTGTCAAAATTGTTATAACATTATAAAATTCAACAATCATCACGTCAAAAGTACTTACATTTATAAATACTTTCTTTTTAATGTGTCTTGCAATGCATTATGGGTTATATTGCTTGGTCTAGGGTCCCTATTCTTAACCAGGTCCAGGGGGTCTGCAGGTACACCCCAGGGGGGAGGAATTTGTTTTAAACTAGGGGTCCTGAAAAGATCTGAATGTGTTGATATATGCATTTAACACAATACAGCCTTTTATCACCTGGGTACAGTAAGTGAATTTTTCAAGAAATGAAACAACACTGGAAGAGTTTCATTGTTAACTAGCACCAAGGTACACATTTTAACAGCAGTTTAAAGTGATACTATGCAGTGTTCAAATGTTACTTGCATATTATCAAGTTCCAGATACAAAAAATTGGCCTGAATTGAAGGGGCCCCTGATTTACTTTGAGCCAGGAAAAGGGGTCCTTGGGTGAAAAAAGTTTAAAACCCCTGGTCTAGGGTACATCGATGCTCACTACTTTACGCGATGCATTGTGGGTATACTTTGAGTGCACTATATAGGGTACATGGAGTATTCTGACACCGCTTCAAAATGGTGTGTGCCCCAAATCACTCCCTATAGGGAGCGATTTTAAACACAGCCAGTTACTGACTACTTTACTACTACTTGATAACTACTAATCTGCGACACAGTGCACAAAAATGTCAGTAGAAATATAGTGCACTATATTTCAGTGCACTGACATAGCCTGGCAAGCCAGAACAAACGCATCGTCCACGCATTGCACATCGCTAGACGCTTGCATAGGGTCTGGTTAAAAAACGGGGCCAGAAAACGTAAAAAAAACAAAAAAAAAACGTGTCAATCAAATCGTGTTATCCAGTCACAGCGCAGTAGGTGGGACAAGAGGCGTGGAGGCGTGGCAACCCAACTCCGTCCACATCTCGCCAAGCCCGTACAAACTCCCACGCGGATTGGCCGATTGAATCCGTCCCGACGGTGAGCCTGATTTTCCCAGACCAAATGCAAGTGTCTAGCGATGTGCGATGCATGGATGATGTGTTGGTTCTGGCTCGCCAGGCTAGCACTGACACCAGTGTGCCATTGGGGCGCAGCATTAGTCTGTTGCCCTATCACTCTGCTCAGAGGAGACTATGAAGAGAAGCTAACTTGTTATCCATGAAGGTCACGTCTTCGTCTCCCAGCTGGTCGTCCTCCATGTCGCTGACTTTGGCCTCCTTGGCAACAGACACGCTGAGAAGGTCCGACGCTCTGGGGCTGTCGGCACCTAGAGACAAGGTATCCAAAAACCCAGGACTAAATTTCAACTGTTAGCATTACCAGAAAAGCAAGACGAAAAAAAAAAACATTCAAAAACAAATCATTTCTTTTCTTTTAATGAATGTCATTACCTCGTTTTTATAGACAGCATTAGTATGAAGGGGAGACGAGAGAGCGGTGGGGGCAAGGGCACATGACCCGTTTCCAGTTTACTTCCTGAACTACCCCCGTATATGGCCTTTTTATTTTGCCGTGAATTGGACTATTTTTCAACAGGTTTAATCAATGGGAACATACACCTACCACGTTCTTTTAAAAGGATGGTAGTAACTTGCGCTCTGCTGTTCCACACCCAAATGCTCTTGTGCGGATCTGTGACCCACAAATGCTTGATTAAATAATCGCCGCAACCCGTTCCATTTACTCATTCAAGACGGGATTACCAGTGGAAGCAGGCATCCCATTGGTACAGACGAACATGTGACCAAATCCGTGAGTAACTTCAAGTCGTATCTTGAATGTAAAGCGAAGCAGGATGGATGATGTGTAATTTGTCACAGAGCAGGCTGTAGTAAGCCGATTTTGAAACGTTGTGCATTTTGTGCGACAAGTTCATACACTTTCTACGGACGCTGTGATCGAAAATTACTACAAATGGGAGCACGTTAGGTGCGGTGTCTTCAAACCCCTGCCTATCTTCTAAGTGACATATACACATATACAAAAATACCCATGTTGTCGCGTAGCGCGCTGGCCTCGCTGTGGGTATCAGGTGCGTAGTTAGGCACTAGCTTCAGGCGCATCTTGGAGTAGGTCTCTGCATTGGATAGTTTCCACCTGACCTCCGGCTGTACCCTGTATCGAATATAGAGAACGTCAAACACAATGGGGCTTTTCCAACTGGGCCTGCTGGACTGATAGTACTGTCTCCATCTTGTGGCTGTTTTGGGTATTGCAGTCTCAAAAGTTAAACTCGTCCATTCGTTTCTTGCTTCATACAATGAATTGTATCACACAATTCACACTAAAGCTTAAAGAGTATTCAAATAACAAATGTTTTCATATATGATTTCTATTTCTAAATTGAAGTAACAAGGTTGAGTGAAACGACAGCTTGCAATGTCTAAAAAGCAGTTACCTACAGTCATTAGATCATACTTTTGATAAACCCATGATAACCGTGTTCTGGGAAAACCTTCCATAAAATGTCTCCTGGTGTACATTGATTGATTTAGGGAGCTAATAAAAAGAATGCAGTCAAAACAGACTTGATTTTGTTTTCTTTCCCCCTCGATGGTGGTGGCCCGGTCTTGGTTAAAAATGCGGACTGAAAAATTTGCCCTGTTTGGCCCCTATTTGTAGTGCTGTGATGCTACAACGACTCTGCACAAAAAATACAAAAAAATATTTGTTTTATCCGTAAATTAATAAACATTACATTTTGGACATTTTTAAAAACATGAATAAAAATACATAAAATAAAATCAAATAAATAAATACAAATAATAATTATGAATGAATAAATACATAAAGACGAATAACATAGGTTAGAATACACAGTCAATATAAAAATGTGTACGCCATACTTGTCGGCCCAGGCTCCCCTCTCGCTGGTCAACAGCCTCCGACGGCACTTCCACTGGCGCCACATCACCCCCTGCTGGCTGCTCAGGTGCTTCTGGTAGCTGTGGTAGCGGCTGTTCTCACTGCGCACACGCTTTCTGCACGGCTCCACCACCGCCTCCTGTTGGCCATTATTATTATTATTGTCATAGAAAAACACGCACGCACACACACGCACACCTCAATAAGGAACAGTGAGTATTTTTAATTACTTTCTAAAGGGAAAAATAAGGACGTCATTCATTGAAGATTGAGAATTACGTTTTTTAGGCTGTTTAATGATGAAATAGGGGAAATAAGAAAACCTTTAAACTCAGGAAGGAGGGGGGCTCTTCCGTTTAATACAAGTTGTAATCAGCTTACTATATAATAAATAAAATACAAATGAAAACTCATTTGTGCCTGCGTCTTCGAACGCCATTCTTTGTTTTCAGTGCTTTTGCCGGTGTGGCACCCCCCTTTCCGCTGTATAGTCAAATTAGCGTCCAAGGAGTGCCCAAAATGTCCATTGTCATGCATTTTGAATTTTGACCGTTCTGAGTGCCATCCGGGGACTAATGCCACACTTGGAACGGCACTAGGCACTCCAATGAAGTACACAAACTGAAACAGACGCCAGGCTTGGGTAAGAGAGATAGTATATAGATATGGTTTGAGTTGAGTGTGGATCTAATGTCGTTAGAATGCGCCCTGACCTGGAACTTGCTCTTGCTGTCCACCTTGTCCTTGTCCAACTTGTAGGACGTGCTCATGAGGTCATCAAAGCATGAGTTCCAGAAGTTGGACATGATGTCATGGCTGCGTCCAAATGTGTCCAGTGCATACTGTTCCATGGTGGGCTGCACCTGTCCACACACACACACACACACACACATATATAAATATATAGAAGTGATAGCACATGTTATCAGAACCAATGCATGTCTAACACGTCCAAAACATTGAGCATGTCACATTATGACCCAAAAACATGACCTGTTTTAGCTAGTTACATAAGTGCAATGAGTGGAAAACACATTTGTTCATGATCATTTCTATAACATATA
>OMKY01118025.1:0-10837 GCA_900302395.1 Bregmaceros cantori | reverse complement strand
CAATACGTATGCAAATTGGTGAGTGAAGCAGGGTGGATGATGGGTAACAGAGCGGGCTGTAGTAAGAGGATTTTGAACCAGTGTGTGTTGTGTGTGACAAATTCAGCCACTTGGGTCCACTACGATGACTTTACACAGGCAGCTATGACACTGGAAGTGTGTTTCAGCCACTTGGGTCCACTACGATGACTTTACACAGACAGCTATACAGACACTGGAAGTGTGTTTCAGCCACTTGGGTCCACTACGATGACTTTACACAGGCAGCTATACAGACACTGGAAGTGTGTTTCAGCCACTTGGGTCCACTACGATGACTTTACACAGACAGCTATACAGACACTGGAAGTGTGTTTCAGCCACTTGGGTCCACTACGATGACTTTACACAGGCAGCTATACAGACACTGGAAGTGTGCTTCAGATGGCAGAAAAAAAATGTCAGCTTACTGTAATCAAATCATTTCTAACATATGATTTTTTAATAAACTGCAGCTGTTCAACGCATAATATATCCGGAAATAATGAACAACCAAAAACACATTCATTTATTTGCTGGATGATTTGATTATGATTAATTTAAGTAATCCATTCGGGGATTACTTTTGGATTACTCAAATCAAAAGATTACAACAAATAACTTCATGTGTTCCAAATGTTGTTGTTTTTAAAACAAGAGGATTTCAGACCAGATTATTATTACATGTTCCTTAAAAGTAATACTAAAGCAACCCCATCGCAAACCTTTTTTACGATTTTGACAATGTGGACAATTGCAGAACTCGTGTTTCTGTCAACATATCTTGCGTTTAATGTGCATAAAATAAATGCTTAGTACGTTTTAATGTGACATGAACTATATAACCAATTGTTGAATGTAGATTTTAAAAGGAATAAAGTCAAGGCGTCACATTTCCACGGGGGAAAAAGGGGACGATCACTAAACAAAACATTGCATCTATTGGAAGTTACTGTAAAACACGACCACTACCCTACCTAGTGCGATGCTAATAACTAGCTACTAGCTTTAGCTTACCTGCGGCGTCAGAAACGTCTTGAGGTGCTTGAGTTGCATGTTGCTACAACAACCGTCCCACGGTCCGTGTTTTCTGGGTGTCTTTAAAAATAATCTAAGCGAGCAGCACGCATTTAGTTTTTATTTTCTGGGTAACGTCTCAGTAACAGCGTCCATCAGTCTGCACCGCGGCCATGGTTACCGTCGTCAGGGGGCGGGAAGATGGCCAAGAACCGGATGTTCAGGGCGGGCCATGGATAGCAAGGCTGGTGTTAGATGCGTGGACGATTCGTCGGTTCTGCATCGCCAAGAGAGAAGAAACACATCCGAGAACATATTCTCGGATGTTTTTTCACCATGTTCACAGAAACAAACGAGAATTGTTGAAATTAAATGAGCAGTGGTTTGCAGTGACTGGGTAATATGTAATATGTAGCTTAGTTCAAAACACAAAAGGATGTGGAGATGCCGGGGATTGAACCCGGGGCCTCATACATGCAAAGCATGCGCTCTACCACTGAGCTACATCCCCAGTGTTAGGGACAGGACTGCCATCGTGCTATAAATTGTATGGTACGGCTAGCTGACGTTACATTTCGGTAGACTTTTTCTGCGCCTCAGACGTCAACAATTAAGGAATATTCCATGTTTTAGGTCGTTCCAAAGATAATTTAGAATTGCATCAAAACTGCTGCTGATAGTTGGTCAGATGCGGCGTCAATGAACGGCTTGCAGATGCTTTAGGAACCCCGTCTTTTATTCTAGCTAAACCAAATAATTACACTATTAATAATGTAATTGTTAACTGTGTTAAATGCATGAATATGAATTGTGATCATTTAAACATTAGGTGTTACGAGGACTCATTGGGTGCCCGTAGGTTTTTTCCATTTCATTTGAGCAGCATTTAACCGAACATATACTTCACCGTAAGCGATACTCGGAAAATGGCTGCCGTCGGCAAGACATGACCTCACTGGCAACAGCCCTTTTCCAAGGGTTTGCATCGTCTCAAAAGTTCAAAATTTCTAATGCTTAGTTGGAAACTTGGAACCATTCTGTTATTTCCCAGAGGAATCCCCTATAGGGTTACCTTTGTATTACTTGAATAATCTTTAAAATGATCATACAGTGTGTTGCATCTCTCCCTTACTCATAAATTAGGTAGATATTCAGAATTAAATCTTACTCGTGTCGAGCACAAACACACGCCAGACCACTCGTGCCGTTCGTCTTATTTTTAATGAACTCCGTTCAGCAAGTCACATCATGTTATATGACGTTGTCGCCACCTTGTGGCCAAAGCTAGACACGACACAGTGAATCATAGTTTTCCTCTAAAATGTAATACCGTAGAGGTAGGTGAAATAAGGAGAACCAACCGCTAGCATATGCTACTTCTTTATTCAGAATAGAATGTCTAACCAGAAGAATGAGATGACCTTGCACCAGTGATTATATAGATGAGTTTACGCGACCTAAACAGGAGGCTGACATTTTGTTCCGCTGTCTGAGACGTTCTTCCAGTGTCTGTATAGCTCCCCAGATCCGTGTCAAGATACGCACAAAATCGACAGACAGACAGAACGGGTGAAACGCTCCACACGTATCTGTAGTTGATGATGAGCCTTTAGAGTACCATGACTGTCCAGACATTGCCTAAAAGGGGACTTTATAATCAGTCGATTGCCTACGGTGATTGGCTGTGCAGCCTATCACTGTGTAAGTCATGACCGTTTCACATGCTTTACATTAATCAAAAACAAGGCCAGAAACGTAGTCTAACATGGTGCTTGGTACGAAGTTGGACTTTGGTCGAGTCCTCTCCTCGGTCTTCTCTAATTGGTCCCCACATGAGGACACGTTCTGAATCTCCATGGGCTGGTTAAGACTACTGGTGCAGTTTAAACTCTCAGAGCCTTTGTTACAACGTTCCAGATAGGTCATATTGATGATGCTGGATCCACACTCCAAGCTGTTGTCCGGAGTTTCCCCACCGTGTTCTTTCATGTGTAATTCAAGAGAACGCTTGAAATTGAAACCGATTCCACATTCTTCACAGAAGTGCGTCTTCTGCTTGGTATGACGTCTCATGTGTACTGTAAGCTCTTTGTTTTGTTGAAATTTTGCTGCACACTCTGCGCAGCTGAAAGGCGTCTCCCAGATGGGGTCGGGTTTTCCACTAGTTTTACTATGCTTTTTCATGTGCAGCACAAGGCTCGCCTTCCATTTAAATTTGCCACCACACTCTGAGCAGCAGTGCATTATCTCGCTGTTATGGACGTTTGCGTGTGCTCTAAGGCTCGCCTTCCATTTGAATTTGGCTCCACATTCTGTGCAGCTGTAAGGTTTGTCCCCAGAATGAATCTTCATGTGCATTGCAAGATTTTCCTTCCATCGGAATTCAGCTCCACACTGGGTGCAGCAATACATTTTCTCAGAGCTATGGATCTTTTTGTGTGCTGCTAGGCTTGCCTTCCATTTAAATGTGGCTCCACATTCTGTGCAGCAATACATTTCCTCACATGTGTGGATCTTCATATGTGCCGCAAGGCTCCCCTGCCATTTAAATCTGGCTCCACATTCTGTGCATCTGTATGGTTTCGCCCCAGAGTGGGTTCTCATGTGTAGGGTGAGCTTGCTTTTGTGAAGGAAACTGGTTCCACATATTTGGCAGCAGTGTGGTTTCTCTCCAGCATGGTTCCGCATGTGAACTACGAGGGCCCTCTTCAGTCTAAATTTGGTCCCACACAGGGTGCAGGTGTATGGTTTCTCCACCAGTTGGTTAGCCAGGCTGTTTACCGGCCCTGTATCTTGAAATGTGTTGGGACTAACATCACTGTTTGTCTCTTTAATTACATTGTCTTTACAATCTGTCAAGTTTGAACCTAGTTCTGATGTCTTTACACTACAGACACTTTGCTCCTCAGGTTCCTCCTTCACATGAAGCTGAGGAACAAGACCATAGCTTGTGGAACTGGCTGAAGCTGCCTGCTTGTCACAACCAGTCTCTATGGTCTCCACTTTGACAGCTAGCACTGCAGTCTTGCAGTCGTCCTTCACATCGTCTTCAAACTGGTATCCAGTCAGGAATGGTTGGACACCAGGCTCCATGCTTACAGGAACACCCTGACGGCTTTCAGATTCAGATGTCTGCAGTAGAAGAGATGAGACACACTTTACTATTAAACTAGAATAAAGTTGCTTGTTCCAACCCAAGTGACAGGTGTGTAAATGCGCAGGGTTTGTTGTGGGCACAAACAGCGAACGTGCAATGCATCTTGGGGAAAACCATTACCAACTTGGTAAGCAGCCTTTAGCCTTCGGTTGAAAAGTCACTGCTTCAACCCCATTACCCATGCCATGACCCATGCAGAGAGGGGGAGTTCCAGGGAAGAAAACCAAAAAGAAGACATTTTAAAATAATAATAATAATAATAATGATAAATATATAAATATATATATATTATCTTTCAGTGGCTTTCGGCAGATTCTCTCGCTTTTGGCAGATTACCCAGCTTTCGGTCTTTAGTCACACCCAGGTGGGGTATATTTTGAGTGCACTAAATTGAGTACCCTGTATAGGGTGAATGCATAGAAAATTGTGTGCGCCCTATAAAAGGTGCATCACATGGGCCACAGGGAGGCATTTTTTATTCACAGCAGTTTTTTTTGTTGACACCACCACCTATTGGTCTACACAAATTTGATATTACTTGATAATTTCTGAAAATATAATATATACCGGTAATTAATACGTTTCAACATTATTAATAAAAACATGAATTTGAAGAAAACTATCAAAATAGTAATGAATTGTAATGAGTTTGGCTGAGTAAACACCTTAGTAAGTATTGGCTATCGTGAACCAAAGTGATTACATTTCCATTTGACAAGATTAATTTCTGCGTCGCTGTGAATATTTTGGGGATTTTGTAAAGGAAATAGTCATTATTGCAGCCATATTTTCAAGTTTCAAGTAATTTCTATCAAGCACGGGAAAATGATTACGGTGCTTGATTTTTTTCATTATTGCCCTAACCTTAGAAACCCGGTCACTAAAATATATGAAACACCTGCAGCACTGTTAATAAACAAGTGAAAAGTGTCATCCCCGTTATATTAATAGTAGCGGTTCGCATTTCTGGGGAAATTTTATACACACGTGGACACTCTATGACTCTAGGCTCAGTGATAATGTAGGTAAGGGGGCTCCTACGTGCACATCGTCCTTCTTGTATTTCCTCCCTCCGTCTCCCCTCAGGTCGTCCCGCAGGTCAGTCCTGGTGTTGGGGGCAGAGGTCAGGGACGGACCCGGGTCTTCTCGAGACGTCGAGTCTGTGTCTGTCTGTCCATCAGTCGTCTCCTAGCAGACAACACAAGTTACATTTACAGGTCAGACTGGAGATTTCACAATGTGATATTACTCATTGTTACTCATTGTTATATATTACTCAGTGTTGATTAAGGCTTTCTGCACCAATTTAAGATTTAACCATGATTTGAATTTAGTGCGGGTCTCGTCCCAGCTTCAATACTTGTGGCTGATGTGTTGTGTTTGTATCCTGACTGCAAGCACCGTTCTTTCATTCTTAATTGAGGGAGATAGTGACAGGATTAAATCAGAAACTGGGATGAAGAGTCGGGGGAACATTGCAGAAAAGCCGGAGAAGGGAGCGGCACTGTTGGACCTATGGTCCGGGCGGTGCGCTCTATAACCACTCATAATGGGAAACGCTTTAATTCCGTTTCTGTTTGGAGTGAGCCGATTGGGAAAAAATGGTTCAGGCAGGCCTATGTTTAACGTTTTAATTTCATTACATTCGCTTCCTCGTCTGTCCACAAGATGGAGCCCCTGATGCATGGGCTTGATGTCTGACAGTGAAATTGGAAGGAAATAGTCTCTCAGATATGGGATATGTTAAAATATATATAGAAAAAAGTTTTTACTGGTTTTGTGGATTTCACCATGCTCCGTTTCTGTTCCGGAACAGTTGAAAAAATCTTTTTTCGTTTTCGCTCCTCATAAAATTCGGTTCGTTTTCGGTTTTCGTTTTTGTTCCTTGAAGCGGTTTGGAGCCCTGATCAAAGTCTTATTGTTGCGTTTCTACCTGGCTGGGCGGGTCCCAGACGTTGGATGGGTAGAGCGGGTCTTTGCGGCTGGCCTTCAGCCGCAGGCAGCGGCCAATCAGAGCCGCGCACAGAGCTTCGTCCGTCCGGCTGCAGGCGGCAGGGTCGGCGTTGACGGCAGCCAGCACGCCCAGCGCCGTCTGGGCCATGGTGGGTCCCGAGTCGGCCCACTCCTGCGGAGAGGAGAACATCTGTTTCACACTCTACAGGTACAGACCATGTCCAACCATTTGGAGTTAACTCGTCCACTGAAAGCACTTGTCAAATTCAAGCCGTACTTGTCTCAGTAGAATGTAGAGGAATTTATTTTAGTATGTGTTTTAAAATGTCAGTCAGGATTACAAGTTTGCCACCTTAAGACCAAATCCATTAATTAGTTATTATAATAATTAACATCAACAGGAAATAATCAAGATCAGTAGTTAGTTCTTCAACTAGGTTGAGATTGAGATTGATTGAAAATCTCAATCTCCTCTTTTCTCCAGTCCTCCATTAAAGGAGTTCTGTTCAATCAAAACAAATTAACACTAACAACTAATCAAAAACTGTAGGCATTTTTTCAACTAGGCCGAGATCGAGATTGATTGAAAATTTCGATCTCCTCTTTCATCTCTCTTCTTTCCAGTCCTCTGTTAAAGGAGTTCTGTAACCAATCCAAATTACTGTCTTTAACTGGGCAATAAAGGTTGAAAGGTAGTTAGGTAAATAGCTGCTATATTTCTTAAATCAAAATCTAAAAACAAAAGCGCCTTGAGGCAACTTCGGCTGCGATTTTGGCCATATAAAAAATTATAGAAGCACTCTATAGCAATAGGAAAACCATATACCATGGGTTCATGCTTGGAAGAATCGCTGTCCAGTCTGATTTTCCATATAAAAATAATAAACTATCCACAGCGCGTGCAGGTCACCACTGAATGGCACTGAGGCCAAGCAAAGTCAGTCCTTTTATTCACATTGACATTAACATGCTATCTCCTGGCCGGCTGAGACTTCCTTCTATTCTCCACGGGGGGGCGAAGTGGAAGCAGGAGTTTTACTTTGGTATGCAAGTACCATTCGTTGTAAGTGGTGTCCACGCTAGAGTGAAAAACGTTTTTTTTCAGTGTTGTTTGCACGTTTCCTCCAGACTACAACGGCATTTTTGGGCCCAAAACGGGGAAAAAAGTAAAACGCCTTCCAAAGTGAATCAGTTTCGTTTTCATTGCCGTTTCGTTTTTCTCACCTGGTGTCTGGACGCGGCAGGTGTGAAAATGCCAGAGAGAGGTGGGGCTGCGGGGGATGTGGGGCCATCGCTTCTCCGTCGACCATGGACGGAGAAGCGATGAGCCGCATACCTGACGCCCCCTCTCTGTGTGATCTAGAAGTTATTCATCATTATACTCAGGTTCATAAAGATACCAGCAGTCTATGCAGAACGTGGTTGTTCCGTTCCGTCGCAAGCTTTTCTTTCCCAGAATGCGAGTAACCTGTTCACTCCGGAGTACCTTTGGTGCAACACATTCAATGAGTCGTCATGTGTAAAGACTCGACATGTAACGTAAAGCCCCTAGTCAGTCAGTTGAGTTGTTGCACAACACACACCTCCGACCTGATGCACTCATATGGTGTATGAGTTCTGCTCAATAATAATGATAATAATTACTCTGTAATACCACACCAAACACACACACACACACACACACACACACACACACACACACACACACACACACTGTTCAGTCTCCCTGACAGTAATGAAACGTCTATAGTGTTACTTGCTGTAGTGTTGTCTGGTGCACTATTAGACATAAACACTAGGGGAACAAGGGAATGCGTGCTTTCGCGCTAAAGGATGACAACGGTGGGGGCAGGTGAGGGGGGGGAGAGACTGCGCATGCTCGTGCGTCTCCCAGAATCGTTTTCCCCTGTGTGTGGATGCAGATCTTAAAAATCGGGGTGTTGGGTGTGAAGCCGGCTGTCGATAACCATGACAATATATTGTGTTGCTAACAGAAGATTTTGACTTTACAATATATTTTACATAATACCTTAGATTGTAACATACAGAAAAAAACACTTCTACAAGACGTAGGGTTGACATGTTGTGTGAGTCGAAGGTGATCGATCTCCTGATGCTGCCATGTTTCTATTGATTTCAGGCCAAAGAGCTGTGTTTGTTGATGTGTGTGTGGGGTGGTTCTACCGGCCCGTGGTGCTGTCCAGAGCTCCATGACAAGACATCAATATTGTTTTCAGGGTCTTTTGTTTTCAGCTCGTCACGTCACGTCATATCCATCCATTCACACCATCTACCCTGCACACCACCTTTTCCTCGGGAAGGCGCTACAGAGCGCTGTGTACTGAGAAACAGTTTCTTCTACAGAGCCCTGTGTACTAAGACCTCTGTATGACCTCCATGTTGCATGTGCTGATTCTATGCCAATGCCACTTTATAACGTATGAGCTGCTTTTCTTTCTTTTTGTGTTGTTTTGTGTTTGTTCATTACCTGTTGATCTTTAGAGAGTTGTTCCATGGCCAAATACATTTCCATTTGTGCATACTGCTGTCATGTAAATGCAATATCGAGAATTAAAATTAATCTTGAATACACCCAAGCACGTATTTGCTAGCACCTTTGGCTCACAGACGTCTCGACTGTGCCACACTGTTCAAGTCAGGAGCCCTGTGATCTCGTGAAGACTATCTGTATATCAAATCAAACTTTATTCATATAGCACCTTTCATGCAGAGCAATTCAAAGTGCTCCACAGCAACACAACAAAAGAACAAAATTAAAAGGAACAACTGACCCACAACATTCCAAACTCATTAAAAAAAGGGGCATACACACATGCCCATACACGCACACAGACACACACACACACACGCAGGCAATGGATTTGTCAATTAAATTATAGACATGGCTTGGCACCGAGGATATACAGCAAGAGGAACCACTGGATTTATGAATGGCGTTCATTCTGTCAAACCATTTACTAACATGTGTGTTTCACTCACATGACAGGAACAAGGTCCCCAAATACCTCCACAGCTCCGGCCGCTGCCCCCCGACCTCCATCAGGAGCGGTGCCCGTCCGGCATGGCGACGTCGCAGCCCCACCACCCCCCCACGGCCGCGGCCCGACCACGCTCCAGAGCGGTCTGATTCTATGCTTCGGTCCGGTTCTGTGGTGTGTGTGGACCACTAACCTGGTCTAGAGAGCCTGGGTCTGGGGAGTAGCAGGTATATTCCTCCAGGGCACGTTCTGCGGGGGTCTTGGCTTGGCGGAGCCGGGCTCGGACCTCCTCCTCGCAGTGGAGCTGCTGGAGTGTGGCCAGGCACCGGTCGGCCAGACTGAGCCTCAGGCGCAGGAGGCCGCGACGCAACGCCAGTGTCAATCCAAAACTCTGGGCAGGGACAGAGAGGAATGTTTAGTTCTTATTCCGCTGCGATGATGAGTCTTGGCAATAAACAGAGCACAGCACACAGCCTTAACACACAGACACAGAGACGCATGAACAACACACAAGTTTGATTGTTGAGTTCAAACATTTTTGGAAGTCACCGACGCATATGAACCCTAAACATTTACAACTAGACCTAGAAGCACTCAGAGAGTGCAAAACCTGTGCCAAGGTCATAGGGTCACTGATGCCAAAACATCTAGACACTATTATGTTACTTATAGGCTACAGAAATGGACCAAAATGTTATCACTTGTCTAGTGGTACGTGAGCAAGCTCTTGGTGGTACGCAGGATTATAGTCATAAAAAAGGGTAGTTTCACGATCTGCCGGAAGTGGGACACGAACCCCTGAGCATGGCAGACCGCAAGGCTAATTGCTACACTATCTGAGCTGTGTGATACCACCATGCAGTAGAGTGGAGGCAAGTGCTGCGTGTTGCTGCAGTTTGTAAGCTCCTAACAGTAGTCAAACTAGATGCTATTATGTTCATTCAGATCCGTGCATAACTTTTTCAGTGATCGTGGTGACAGACAAACCAACGCAACCGAAAACATTACCTGCTCGGCGCAGGTAATACATTGAAAACAAGTGCCAAAAGGTTGTGCATAAAAACACAGTGTTGTTTCAACTCTGTTAGGTAGAAAGAGGGGTCGGAGTGGGAACACTGGGCCGTAGGGGCATAACGTCACCACAAAACGTGGTTTGATTAAAGGCAGTGAGAGTGTGAGTCTCTGCAGTCAGTGAGGACAAGGTGATACAGAGAAAGAAGGATCAATCTGTACATTCACTGATTATTAATATTCTGACTAAACTAGATAAATAGTAGAAATGTTTGTTTGTGTGTTGTGTGTCTCTGTGTCTGCCTGTATGTTTGTATGTGTGTCTCCCTATATGTGTGTGCAAGTGCATGTATGTGTGTGTCGGTGTGTGTTGTGTGTCTCTGTGTCTGCCTGTATGTCTGTGTATGTGTGTCTCCCTGTATGTGTGTGTGTGCAAGTGCATGTATGTGTGTGTCGGTGTGTGTGTGTGTGTGTGTGTATGTGTCAGTGTGTGTTGTGTGTCTGCCTGTATGTGTGTGTTGTGCGTCTCTGTGTCTGCCTGAATGTGTGTGTATGTGTGTCTGCCTGTATCTGTGTGTGCATGTATGTGTGTGTCGGTGTCTGTGTGTGTCGGTGTGTGTTGTGTGTCTCTGTGTCTGCCTGTATGTGTGTGTGTGTGTACTTGTGTGTGTGTGTGTGTGTG
>OMKY01118019.1:0-12466 GCA_900302395.1 Bregmaceros cantori | reverse complement strand
GTAATATGACATCACAATCAGTGGTAGTGACTGAGGTTCAGCATGTAATATGACATCACAGTCAGTGGTAGTGACTGAGGTTCAGCATGTAATATGACATCACAGTCAGTGGTAGTGACTGAGGTTCAGCATGTAATATGACATCACAGTCAGTGGTAGTGACTGAGGTTCAGCATGTAATATGACATCACAGTCAGTAGTAGTGACGTTCAGCATGCAATATGACATCACAGTCAGTGGTAGTGACGTTCAGCATGTACTATGACATCACGTCATAGTACATCGTCAAATTCATGTCTGATGAATGTGGGGTTTATTAATGCTTCTAGCTCATTCCGGTGATGTCCCTCTAGTAGTTGGAACCGACTGCATACCTCTAGTTGTTATTAGTGTTGCTATGTTCACCCCAGTGCCTATTGGACCGTCTGTTCCTGTGTTTCTCTCAGACCTCCACAGCCACTCTGTCTGTAGTGGTGACCGACGTCAACGACAACGATCCGGAGTTCGACAGTTCCCTGCCCATCAACCTGAGTGTCAGCGAGGGTCAGGCTGGAGCCTACGTTGGTCAAGTCCAGGTACGTGTGTAGATAACCACACACTCTTTGCTGTAATCTCAGATGTGTGGCTTTTTGCTGTAACATAGTCAGATATGTGGCTTTTTGCTGTAACAGTCAGATATGTGGCACTTTGCTGTAACATAGTCAGATATGTGGCTTTTTGCTGTAACATAGTCAGATATGTGGCTCTTTGCTGTAACATAGTCAGATATGTGGCTCTTTGCTGTAACATAGTCAGATATGTGGCTCTTTGCTGTAACATAGTCAGATATGTGGCTTTTTGCTGTAACATAGTCAGATATGTGGCTCTTTGCTGTAACATAGTCAGATATGTGGCTCTTTGCTGTAACATAGTCAGATATGTGGCTCTTTGCTATAACATAGTTAGATATGTGACTTTTTGCTGTAGCATAGTCAGATATGTGGCACATCCACCTAGAAAATCGCTTCTCCGCGAGTGTAAGTCGGCCAGGCCACGCCAGGTTTCGGGACCCACTGAGGTGTAGGTCTGGAATGTGGCCATCGGTGGCCGCGTTTGCTGGCCGCGGATTGGCCATGCTCGAAGCCACAATGTGGCTGGCCAATCACAGGAGTGGGCGTCTACATCAATAGAACAAAGGCAGACAGGACCCTGCAGGTATCACCTGCCACCAGCAGTGGTGTGCCGCCACATTTGTCTCCCCCCCGTCCCCCAACTACCCCCTTCTCTCATACCACAGTACAGTGTTGTGAATTCATGTGTTAATGGAGAGGGGTGTCACACATGCAGGGGTGGGGATGAGCTCTGTCGTATCAAAATTCCGCACCATCAACTCATGGCCGTGTTAAGTGGAGACACGTTCCCCTTTACCTGAACTAAACTTAACTGAGATGTTAAGAACAGTGGAGACACGTTCCCCTTTACCTGAACTAAACTTAACTGAGATGTTAAGAACAGTGGAGACACGTTTCCCTTTACCTGAACTAAAGTTAACTGAGATGTTAAGAACAGTGGAGACACGTTTCCCTTTACCTGAACTAAACTTAACTGAGATGCGCCAAACTGTGTCTTGAGTTTTTTTGTAGTGGAGAAGTGGCTTATCTGGCAAGCGAGTGGGCGCCTGGTCACCGCCATATGAGCAAATTAGCGGGGACCAGCAACCAAAAGTTCATGACTGCTCTTTAAGAGGTCGCAGATGTCTGCGACGGCGTCAAGGTAGGATGTGATGCTAGTATGACTGTCTGCTGACAAATATGTTGTGCTTTTGCCTTCTCTCCAAAACCTTGCCACATAATACAAAGTTAGTGTTCAAAATCTCGAAAACACCATCAATATTATTCATTATCGCAAGTGATTTCTTGGTCAATTTATCGTCGAGCAAAAGTTGTTATGGTGACAGCCCTAGGATGGGTCCTTTTTTTAATATACAGGGTGGATTGTCCTAATGTGGGTCACCGCCTAATGTGGGACACCAAAACTCCAGTGGCTCTGGCTCCTCCCTAAACTAATGAATGTCAGTGAAAGAAATTATGGTAAAAGCAAACAATGGCAATGTGTCTGTTCAACACTACATTTCTCTGTACCACATAAGGCATCGGACTGTCTCACATTAGCAATCTGCCAAAAATGGCCCACATTAGGACAATCCACCCTATTATACATAGTATGTTTAAGAACTGTAGGCCATCAGGCCACCAGGCAAATGCCCGGTGTGCCGAAGTCAAACATGAGGTGGTATATTCTCCCCCTGGTGGGAGCCGAGAATTAGGTTCTCAGGTTCATCACTAGGTGACGTTGATGCGCCGCTTGTTGTCTGTGTCTGATAGATTGGCTCCAGGCCACAGACAACACCGCGTTCCGCTTGTATCTCCTGCTGTTCCCCCATTCAGTCTCATTACCCACCCTGCATTTTCAATAATAGAAACGTCATAGAGGACTCGCATCGTATTTCACCTTTTCTGCTTAAACTAAAAACACCTCCGCAGGGCTGTGGGACGAATGTATTTGAGATCGAAATCGGATTATTACCTGCGCCGGCTGCATCGAGTAGGTTACGGTTTCGGTTACGGTTTCGGTCATGGTTTGTCTGTCAGCAGGAAAACTGAAAAAAATGTATGCACAGATGTTGTTGAAAATGACACCCAGAAAAATTGATCACATTTTGATGCATTTCTGTAGCCTATAAGTAACATAACATAATGGCATCTAGTTTGACTACTGTTATGAGCTTACAAACTGCAGCAACATGCAGAAGTTGCCTCCACTCTACTGCGTGGTACTAACACAGCTCAGACTGTGTAGTGGTTAGCCCTACGGTCTGCCAAGTTGGAGACCCCGGTTAGCGTCCCACCTCCGGCAGATCGTGAAAATATTTATGTTTATGACTATAATCACCAAGAGGGTGCACGCCTACCACTGGTGACAAGTGATTCCATTTTGGTACATTTCTGTTGCCTATAAGTTGAACTTAATGTTAGACATATTACCATAGTTTGCTTTTACCATAGTTTCACTGACATTCATTAGTTTAGGGAGGAATCAGAGACACTGGAGCTTAGGTGTCCCGCATTAGGCAGTGGCCCACATTAGGGCAATCCACCCTACAGTGAAATGTAGTTTTGAACAGTTGAACTTGATGTTAGACACATTACCATAGTTTGATTTTACCATAGTTTCACTATCATTCATTAGTTTAGGGAGGAGCCAGAGACACTGGAGCTTAGGTGTCCCACATTAAGCAGTGGCCCACATTAGGGCAATCCACCCTACAGTGAAATGTAGTGTTGAACAGTTCAACTTAATGTTAGACCATAATGTTAGACCATAGTTTGCTTTTACCATAGTTTCTCTGACATTTGAAGGAGCCAGAGCCACTGGATCTTAGGTGTCCCACATTAGGCAGTGGCCCACTTTAGGGCAATCTACTCTACTGAAACACGATAAGCGTTCTTGCACTCTGTGGTAAATTATAATTGTTTATATGAATGTGTTAGGAAAGAGATTGTGACGTCAGGAAGGAGCAGCACCTTCTCATTTCAGGAGGAGCAGCGCTGCTCCACCTGCTCTTCCGTCTCCTGCCGACGCTTGAGACATGCATCATTGTTTACATTCGCTGCGTGTGAGCGTGTACGCACGCATGTACACGTGACCATGGTCCGCTGGATGCCTCCACGCGCATATGTGCGTGCAAGGGCGTGCCCAGCAGTGGAGCATGCAGACACATGCGAACACACACACAGACACAGGCGAAGCTTCGTATATACATGCGCGCGCGCACACCCACACGTCTGGGTGTGTGTGCCTATCAATGCGGGCTGCTTCGCTCTGTGTGTTTACGTGTCTGTATGTGTGCACGGCGGGATTTGCGATGTCTGCTAGGGTTCCTCTTTATATATTTCTTTTATATTCTCGATACGGACCACCATCTACTTTTTTATTCATGTTTAAATTGAGCTGTGTATTAACAGTGCACTTTTGATGTAAGTGTCAACCTTCGGTCGTGTCCACGAACGCTCAGACGCGCGTGTGTGATGCGCGCATACCGGTGCACGCAGCCCGCACAAGCAGGGGGCGCGCCTGACACCCGAGGCCGATCCTCTAGCATTAACAAGCGCCTCCCACAGACGCACACGTGACGTAATCGCTCGATCCTAGATGTATTTACACGCCTGCGTGAACTTGCTTGCATTTGTTACATTATGTGCAATCAAAAGGCTGTGGTTGCTGGCAGATGGGAGATTAGATTAATACAGGGTTGTGCCACTGCCCATAGAGAGAGTTTCCATTGAATAGACTGCTGGTTGCACAGCCTTCCACAGCAGATTCAGAGAGGACGCTGAGGGCATCTCGTTGTCACCCCATACATAATGTGAAGGTTGTTTCATGAAGAGCTGCCAGGCTAACTGATATTATTAATATTTCATTTGCATTGATGCGTGTTGATGCTCAGCAGACATGGCCCTACACATTCAGATCATTTAGAAATATAGTGGTAATATGACTCCTTTCACTACTTTATTTTTGTTTTATATTTGTTATTCCTTAGCAAATCTTCTTCATTGTATTTGATCGTCTAGTTCTCGTACATGACTGCGTGGTTGTGTGCGGCTGCATGCGTGTGTGTGGCAGCGCGTGTGTGTGGCTGGAGTATGTGGGCGGCTGCCCGCGTGTGTGGCTGTGCGCGTGTGTGTGGCAGTGCACGTGGATGTGTGTGTGGCTGTGCGCGTGTGGCTTTCCATGTGTGTGTGTCTGTGTCTGTGTGTGTGGCTGTGCGCGTGTGTGTGACAATGCGCGTGTGGCTGTCTGGCTGTGTGTGCACGTGGCTGTGCGCGTGTGTGTGGCAGTGCTCGTGTGGCTGTCCACGTGTGTGTGTGGCTGTGCGCGTGCGTGGCTGCGCGTGTGTGGGCAGCTGCACGTGCGTGTGTGTGTGTCTGGCTGTGTGTGTGTGTGTGTAGCAGTGCGCGTGTGGCTGTTCACGTGTGCGTGGCTGTGCGCGTATGTGGCTGCGCGTATGTTGGTAGCTGTGTGTGTCTGTGCGCGGGTGTGGCTGTGCGCGGGTGAGGAGAATCGCACTGCGGAGCTTCACCTCAGCTCAACCGGGACTTCTAGAACACTTTGAAACAAAACTCCCCAACAAAGTGCCCAGGCCAAGACCGCACAGTTGAAAGAGAATAATAAAAACAGTAAATAACTCTATAAAAATGATTACAGTGAAATAATGCATGAGCTTCATGCTGCGATAAAGACGCAAAGCATTGAACACATTCTTCGTGTCATAGTACTGTGGTTGTGTGTACTTCAAACCTCTTATGGGATGTCCATTAACCTAATTATACTAGTACTAATACTACTACTAATACTACTAATACTACTAATACTGATGCTATTACTAATAAGAATAATAATAATTAGAAGCACTCAGAGATGGCAAAACTGTGCCGTAGTGGTACAAAAACCCATTATCAATGCAAGTGTTCGTAGAGTAGCGCGAATGTGATTGACGCCACCGGCGAACATGACCGCACAGCGATCTATTGGTAAGTTAGTGATTAAGTATGATTATGTTACTAACAGAAATGCACCAAAATGTAATCAATGCTTTCTTTTGTCATTTCCAACATCTCTGCAAAATTTCATCCAGATCTGTGCACAGTTTTTTCAGTTATCGAGGGGACAAACTAATGCTAAAAACATAACCTTCTTCGTGGCTGCACCTCGGCATAGGTAATAATAATGATGATGATGATGATGATGATAATAACAATAACAATAATAATCCATTTAATATCTAACACATTTCTCAAGACGTAATACCAGACAAGGTTTTATGTAGTAAGAGCTTTGGTAAAAGGTAGGTCTTTTTTTTTATATCTGTAATTTGGGCTGAGCACAAGTGTACAACGAGTTACAAAGTGCACGGCATACACAGCCGCCTGGCTTTTTCGATTTTAAATCTAGATACTGTGACCGGTGCTCGCCATACAATTGCACACCAGGTCTTTGTACCTGACAATGCCAATTCGTACTCAGAGGGTCCTGAACTGGACAGCTTATTAGCAGTTCAGGTGCATTATGTGAACTCAGTTGCATTTCTTACTTTATTGCCAAATCGTGTAAGCACACACATGGAAATTGACTTCGGTTATGTGTTCACTCTCTGGTACAGTAAGTAATAATGCAGAACATAAAAAAGAAACTAAAGATAACAGCAGCATAATACTAGTAATGGTAGTATTAACAACAATTGAATACTAATATAATAAATACCGATACCGTCGTGAACTGCACAATAGACCACAATATGGATTTTTGTCCACATCCCCCCAGCTTCCTGTGTGTCCCCTTCCTGTCGGTGTGTTATTTAACAGTGCTGAATTTGCTACGTGAGTCATTTAGTTGCTGAACTCAAACTGTTGAGGTTGTCGGTAATTTCTCAGCCCGGTCCTCTGTCTGCCAGATCATCTATTAATCAGACGGTAGCGGGTGGTCGGGTGCTTAATGGATCATGGTTATTCATCGCTGCGTCGCTCGTAATGTCTCAGTAATGAATCAACAGGTTTGCAGCGCGTCCCGCTGTGTGCGCGGGGGTCTGTCACTGTCCGCGTGTCAGTCAAATGACGGCGGGGATTACGGCGCCTCTCTGCCGGCTGTCAAAGCCCCCCGCCGTGCCCTCTCTGCTAGATACGAGTGCAGAACACAACTCGCTAGGGGGCGTCAAAATGTTAGGGTTGGTCTTCATGTGTCGCCGTTTCCGCTGTTAGCAGATTGCGAACCATTGTGACGTTCCATTTCCTTCGATCCACGGCCGCCTGATCAATGCTGCTCCAATCTTTGATTATTAGCAATAAAACGCATTGCGAGACATTTTAAAATGGCATGGATGTAGTAAATAGTGACCGACCACAGTAAATTTTTATAAATGTAAGTGCTTTTAACGTTTTGTGATGATTGCTGAATTTTATAGTTATATAAATTATAATTATATATATATTAAACTAATTTGGACACCGCCAATTCTAGTGTCCGAAATCTCGGCCGTTGCTGTTGAGTGCACTATAAGTGAGTGCACTATATTGGGGTAGGGAGTTGGAATAGGGAGTGACTTCCGAAACTTCCGAAATCGCTCCCTATCCCCTATATAGTGCATTATATGGGGCACACGCCATGTTGTAGGGGTGTCCAAATTCTCCATGAACCTTATATAGTGCACTGAAGGTATCCCACAATGCACCGCAAAAAGTAGTGAGCATCAATGTACCCTAGACGGAGCAATATAACCCATAATGCATTGCAAGACGTTTTAAAAATGACCTAAACCTTTTTAAAAATGACGTTACGGGAGTAAATAGTGTCCGACCACGGCCAAGTAAGTACTTTTGACTTTTTCTGATGATTGTTGTCTTTTATAATTATATTTTTTATAATTATATTTTATAATAATTTTGACGGCGCTAAGTGCACTATATGGCGGGTACGGAGTAGGGGACAGGGAGCAATTTCGGGCACAGCCATTGTCTTCCAGCAGCCACTGTGACATCACAGTCAGCAGCTGCTGCGTCAGATTGTGGACATCACACCACTGACAGTATTTAATGCACTGCTGTTGGGTGGATAGCAACCAATTTAATTATTATCAGAAGGACTCCACATGGCCCTAGAGGTAAATGAGTAATTGGTAGTAGTAGGCCAAAATAATAATGACCATTCCTTTGATATTAAGTTGAGACTTCCGGTGATGATGCTGGTGTGTGTGCACTGGCTCTCCCCACACGCCTTCTTCTGCCCACCAACTTGTTTGGTAGGAGCGGCACGGTGGCGCAGTGGTTAGCATTGCTGCCTCACAGCTATTAGGTCCTGGGTTCGAATCCCAACCCGGACAGGTCCTTTCTGTGTGTGGACTTTACATGTTCTCCCCGTCTCAGTGTGAGTTTTCTCCAGGCACTCCGTTTTCCCCAACCACCAAAAAACATGTTCTAGTTAACCTTGTCCAGTCAGTGCCCCTGGCCAAGGCACTGGCTCACAATCTGGAGTTGGCCCCCGGGCGCTGTCCACCGCTCCTCAGGGATGGGTTAAATGCGGAGGAAGAATTTCACTGTACATGTATGTATGTGTGACAAAGTAAGGTATCTTAATATGGCAGTGTTATGCCGGGTTTCCATTGGTGACGCGAAACAAACAAAAGTGTTGCAGCCATCGTGGTATGCTCCACTACGCAGCGCAGCCGGCGCTCCAGTGCAGAGCGCAGCATATATTCTATTTTTTTAATTTTCAGAGCAACGCAGCACAGGTCGAGGGGGCCTGGGGCATTTTACTCCGTGATTGACAGGCGTGCTGAGCAATTGGATTGGTGGACGGACCGTATGCTGCTAGAACCGAGCCATGCTCAACAACTAAATATATGATAGATGGAATTTACAGCACCACGGGCGCCCGTGCGTGTCTGTGCGAGCCTGTCTGTGTGTGCGTCCACGCAGCTCAGCGAATTACATGGATATGCAGCCGTCGCCGCCCAGAGCTGCTCTGCTGCTGAAAGTAAATAAGTACTCAGTACTGCGTGGGTTTTTCTCCTTGCACTCCGGTTTTCACCACCCCCAAAAACATGTAGTTAACCTGCTCCAGTCAGTGCCCCTGGCCAAGGCACAGAATCTGGAGCTGGCCCCCGGGCCCCGCACTGTGGCTGTCCACCGCTCCTCAGGGATGGTTTTCACTGTACATGTATATATGTGAGACTAAATAAAGCACCTTCACCTTTATACATAAATGAATAAAGGAGAGAGCGCGTCACCTTGCACAGCGGCCTCTCAAACAGTTCATGTGTTTTAAAGTCATGTGCGGACAGACACAGGACCACACCGCACAATTTCATTTCATATTTATTTGATTTGACTTTCAAATATACACATGCACACACACAAGCACACACACATGCACAAGTACACAGGTTTATTAATATTATTATTGTTATTTATTAATATTATTTTACAAATGATCCCCCGCGAAAAGCCAAAGTGATGTATCCTCCGGTCCTCTGTCAGCTATCACGCCATCTGTGTTCAGTGAGCAGAGCTCAGCACACTGTGTGGAGGCATTGTGTTTTTGCCAGTAGAAACAGTCTTTAATGCAGCTTCGTGAATGCAATTGTTGAGCTACTGCACAACGCGATCACGCGCACTGAGAAGTTGGAGAAGACTGGAACAGACTTCTACGAATGGCTGGAAATCATCCAGCTTCAACTTAAACACCTTTTCTCAACAGACATGGGGAGTCTTAAAATACAGCATGCACACTCCGTTTGTACATCAGTAGATCTCCGTTTATTTCGAATCAAACATCACTTCTCATATTGTCGATCAAGAACACAGAAAGAGAGAGGGAGAACTCTCAGCCAACCAGAATACAGCAATGGGTAGTGGTTAATACATTTGTCCAATCATAGATGAGGAACAGTTTGTCGTGATCCATGTGGAGTAGCTTTCTCATGAAGAGAAAGTGGTCAGTGCCTACGTGAAAGTACTGGAACCAGGGCTCCGAACCGGTTCAAGGAACGAAAACGGAAACTGGAAACGAACGGAAATTTATGGAATTTTACGAGGAGCGGAAATGGAAAAAAGATGTATTCCGGAACAGAAGCGGAACATTATGAAATCCAGAAAACCGGTTAAAAACGTTTTTTCCGTTCTCTTTATATTTTAACATATCCTATGTCTGGGAGACTATTTCCGGTTGTGCATCCATCCAACTTTCACTGTCAGTCATCAAGCCTCATGCATCTCGGGCTCCATCTTGTGGACAGAAGACGAAGCGAATGTCATGGTGTTAATACAGTTACACTGAAGATTGAAAGTCCACCAAATACATTTTGTATACACTTTATCTAAACTTAACATTGCACAATATAAGGAACTTTAAGAACAAACAAAATCTTTGCATTCCGAACCGGTTCAGGACTGATATTTTGGTGGCGGAACGGTTCCGAGAACGAAAACGTTCGAAACGAAAACAGAGATATGCCTGGACCGTTCGGAACGGAACGTTTAAAAAATAATTCCGTTTTCAAGCCCTGACTGGAACACACATTGTGTGGACTCATTGTCCGACAACTTGTATAAGGGAGTGGAAAACAGTAGGCTTTCTGGTGTTGCTGAGCTGGGCTGGTGGGACAGTAGAGATAAACTTCAGGGAGAGAAAACTAATGAATGAAAAGGCCTCAGACTTCAGACTCAGTAAATATATTTACTGTATAATAGGACTGCAACGATTAGTTGATTAATCGTTGTCTAATCGACTATAATCATCGGCAACGTATTTAATAATCGATAAGCACCAAGAAATGTAATCACTGTTATTGTCAGGACTTTTGTGCTTACAATTCCCCCTTTTGGGCCACGTTTTATGAATATGAAGAAAACGATCTTAATTGTTGGCACAGTTGCAGTTTAACAACACCAAATTTGACTATATTTCAAGTTGACAAGATTCATCTCTTCTAATTGTTGATTTTTGAGAATATTTTGGATAATTTTCAGAGTAAAAATATCCTACCGATTAATCGACTAATCGTTTCAATAATTGGCAACTAATCGATTATTGAAATAATCATTAGTTGCAGCATTACTGTATAATAAATCATCATTATTAACAACTTCCACCTTAACTATGGACTCGGCAGATAGACTGCTTCTCAACCAGATCTGCAGAGTTGGTTTGCCTGAAGCACCCGTGGACGTCTCTCTGATGTAGCGGGGGCTGGGCTGTGATATTAAGTTGTGTTTAATTGGTATTTCAGATGTGGCTGCAGTTTGCACACATTTAGTTTCCATCTTATGAAACCAACATGTTCATAGAGTTCGTATCTTTATTTTCTCAGCAAAATCGCTGTGATGTGGAGGGCTGTTATCCATTGACCGTTAATAGTGTTTTTTCCCCCCGAGGTCGCTTTCCTGTGGTTTTTCAATTAACTCAAGAACCAAAGTCGACCTGTTTATGTCAGACTCGCACCACAGGATGGCCACCAGGGGGACGACGCCTCCACATCGCCGTCTCCGCGCGGCAGACAAAATACTTATAATAAAATACTTACAATAAAAGACTTATAGAAGCAAACGCAGGGCGGGCACAAAAAGGAGAACTCAGAGGGAATTTACACAGCCCTGAATCCAAATGACATCAATGCATCCAGCCCCCATGGACTATTGTGCCTGTGGCTCAGTCTCACTGCACACTCAGATGTTGTGAGCTTGATTTACTGTCTCTGGCATAAGTATGCTGCCGGTCTGCTTCCCCCATCTCTGTTCACACAAGGCATTAGTAATGCAATCAATTACTACAAGTTATACGATATATCCTCGAAACACACAGTGTAGGGGATTTTATGGTTTTGCGTCCACCGCTGCATTCGCCACGGTGGATCCTTCGCATTAACCCGATAGCTTTTGAACGGATGCATGCATTTGTCCTAGATTCATGTATTAACTCATTCAATCCCAGCCTATATTTCCCCATTGACAGACGTGGTCATCTCTCAAGGCTCACAGGTTCACAAAGTCAAAGTGCATTCTCTAAGTCTGCGTGCGCATGTGTGTGTGCGTGCCAATGTATACGTGCGCACACGTGCAAGCTTGTGCACTGTGCACTCATGCCTGCCATACATGTGCGCATGTATGCACGTGTGCGCGCGCCCAGGCACGAGACGACCACAAACAGGAACGCCGGCCGGAGAGCGGGACGTCCACTCTCCGGCTGAGATCTTGGAACACTTACAAGACGGCTGAATTCAAAATGGCCGAAGTTTTGTTTGGTCCATAACTTCTGACCGGGTGGATGGATTTGCCACACATTTCTTTTGTTATGATTCGTACAGCGAGAATAAGAGAATAACGGAATAAAGGACTCAGTCAGGAATGCAATGAAAGTTTGGATGACTGAATGGCAACCAATGCCGTCATCCGTTTCTGTAACACAGGAATCAAACACAAAACACTTGTAGCACACAGTGTGCGAATGAAAACAAAAGCAATAGTGCACAGGCAATGAGAGTCTCTGAACACGAAGAATAAATGTTTGTAACAAACTAAAATGTCTTAGAGAGAGTACTCATCTCCGTGGTTTGGTCCGGGATCGGTGAGCCGGATCTAGAGGTGGAGACGAAGGTGATTCCTGCAGCAGTAGTGAAGAGTAGCCTCTGGCTATCTCGATGGCAGCTAAGCTAGGCGGCTAACAATGAACTATACTGAGAGCTCAGGGAGTGTAGAGAGAGAGAGAGAAAGATCTGGCTATACAAACATAAACTGTCCCCTCAGTTCTCACCGAGGGAGAAACAGGACATCGCATCAGCCTAGCGCCCGAAGCCCCTTTAAGAAGGGGAGAGCAGCCAATCATGGAGCCGCTCCGGAGCCGAGTGTGACGAGCTACAGCTGCGTTCGTGTGGTCC
>OMKY01118010.1:0-10966 GCA_900302395.1 Bregmaceros cantori | reverse complement strand
GCACCAAATGCTAGCCTATAGTTAATTTGTTTATCTCTTGTGTTTGATGAAGATGATTATGATAAGTGTAGATAACAATGATGGTGACTCGGCCAACCGTATAGTGCTGCTGCATGATCAATCATTCAACATGATTGCGTCCCACACACACACACACACTCCGGCCTTTAACACCGATTTCACGTATCGCTCACCTCTTATCGGCAAAATGAGACCCTATGCTACGCAAAAGCCATGCGCGCGTTATACAAGCATTTGGATAGGCTCCACACACACACACACACACACACGCGCGCGCCGCGCGCGCGCACGCACGCGGGCCATACCGGGGAACTTCCCTTTGAAGGAAACCCCTCCCTTGTTCGACGCACATGTTGTGTGCGTGTGTACGTGTATGTGTGCGTGCGTGCAGGAAACGAGAACGATACACAAGCGTCGGTAACACTTCCCCTCGTGCATGCACACACACACAAACACACACAAACACACACATTAACTAAGTTGCCCTTGCTACTACGGACGTGCCCGAGGCTCGAAGGTCCTCCTTATGGTGTGTGTGTGTGTGTGTATGGGGTGGGGGGTATGTAGGTCGAGACGTGTCACTCCTCCACTGGCTATATGGTGGACTTTGCTCCAATCGTGGTTCAGCGTTCAGCCCCCCCCCACACACACACACACACCTCCTCTTTACGCGCATACGCGCGTGCGCCCCCTTGCTTCTAATGTTAAACATTAACGTAAACATTTTCAAAGCTACAAAGTGGCTGCAGTAGTTCCACAATTAAAACGCTGTTGCAAAACGCGACGCATCGACGGACATCGCGCACGCTGCTAACATTTTTGCCATTTTGTACCATCATGCATTATCATGTATGAATGGCCACACCCCCGTCCGCGTGCACAATCAACGCCCTTGCTGTTTCGTGCCCGCGCCTCTCTCTCTCGCGCGCGCGCTCTCTCCTCATGCGCGCGCACGAGACCTCGATTTCTATATCGACCAACGAGAGGGAGAGTGGTTCAGGGAGAGAAGGCAGGAGTGTGTAAGCGAGGTAGAGAGAGAGAGAGAGCGAGAGAGAGAGTAAAAGAGAGAAAGGGGGGGTAGAGAGGTGAATGTGATTCTAGTGGAGAGGGAGAGGAAAAAAATACACCGGGTTCTCACGGAATCCCTTTACGCACATAGCTGGCTGCCCCTATCGCCTCCCCACACACACACACACACACACACACACACACACACACACACTCTCTCTGACACAAACACACATGCGCCCATACCAATTCCACTCGTTCACTCTTCATCTCATCTCACTCCTTCTTTCACCACCATCCCAACTACACCCGAGGATTCCTGTGCAATTTTCCCGATCCCAAAACACTTAATTGAGCAATTTGGATTCCTCACGTGTGGCGGGTTGATTCTCAGTTTGAACACGTGGCTCATTCAAAGAAGCCAGAATTGCTTGGCGATTCACAACCAATCTACACGTTCCTTTCGGTGTGCGCGGATCGAACGCGTGATTGCCGCTTTTACGCAAATACAATGGGCATTTGGGAAAAGGGGGGCGCGTAAAGTGTAGTTTTCATGTGTTTTTTGGGACACTCTTTACCACATTAGTAGCAAGAAGCCGATCTTTCTTTTTTGGGAACCCCACACACGATTAATAATTAAACGTCGCATGTGTGCGCGCGTGCATGCGCGTATGTATGAGTGTGTGAGCGCGCGTCAAGAGTGGCAAACGTGGAGTGGAGGGGGAGCGTTGAACGCCAACGAGATCACAGCCCGTTAATTCTCTCTCTCTCTCTCTCCACCCCCTCCTTCTCTCCAGCTCTCTGTGGCTTGAACGACGGGGGAACACGCCACGGATACTCTTCGATAGTAGAACTGTTTTTTAAATAGAAGAGGATACGCGTTTTTTCTGTCTACCCAAAAAGTGTAAACTGCGGATCGAGTGGCGTTTTGGCGGTGGTTCCGAGGGGGGTTCGCCATGAACAAGCTGTACATAGGGAACTTGAGCGAGGAGGCGACCGTGGAAGACTTGGAAAGTATCTTCGAGCAGTGGAAGATCCCGCACACCGGCGCCTTCCTCGTTAAGAGCGGCTATGCCTTCGTGGATTGCCCGGACGACAAAACGGCCATGAAGGCCATTGACATACTTTCAGGTGAGCACTCTCAAAACCCGGTTAGGCGTATTTTGGATATGGCTACGCGTAGTAGTAGTAGTAGTAGTAGTAGTAGGGTGTGTGGCGTTTAAAGGGCGCTCGTTTTACACTCAGCGACCACCATTGAGGGGGGATGTGTGGCGGAGGGAGGCAAACTGGTTGCCACGCTTTTTATGCGGTTTAAAGTATAAACGGCGCATCGATTTGTAGCACAAGTCCATTCATTTTTGTGTTTGAACCCAGAATGTGTTTCAATGGAAGCCTCGGCTCTGTTGCACAGTGAACCGCGCTCCACATGGCTGTGTGTGTGTTACACGTCGGTGGTCCGACCACCCGCTATTCCGACCTACGGCTTTGACGGCGTGTAACTTAACGAAGAGATCGTGCTAGAACACAACTTTCCACATTTTTTCCCCAATCGGAAGTTCCAACTTCTCTGCAATATCTTGTGCTTGTGTGATCACTGTGGTTGCAGCCGAATATTCTTTGATGTCTTTTTGTCGAGTGAGAAACGATAATCGAAGCTAATGATCGATTCCGTTTTTCGGTCGTAATCGTTGAAGGTCAATGGTGTGTTTTTTTTTTTACTGCACACACAATGATTTCACAAGTTTCTAGCATGCTCCATTCTTGAGTTCTCCACCGTTCAAGTCGGAATGGCGGACGGGCGAGATGGCGATGGGCGGTACGTTTACCGGCCTGTTCTACCAGCGGCAGCAGCAGTGACCGTCGCCGGTTATTGGAATCTCATTGAACGCCAAGTGGACCTCTTAAACCTCCCCCTCTAAGTTTTCCTGCATCCTAACCCAACATGGAGGCTGCGGCTGGTCCGCCCGCCCCAGGCCGACGCGCCAGGTGGGGTTGAGTGGGCCCGAATGTAGGCCAACTAGAATGTAGGCTCGAACCCCCTCCACCACCCTTTTCCTCCCAATGGCTACTTTGAAGGCCCATGGGCATATTCTCTGTTGCACCTACAGCCATGTGCAATAGAATCACGTATACAATAACGGGGCGTCTCTGCTGGAAAGAGGGAGAAAACCCTGAATGCCTAGCATGTCCCATTCTTGATTCATTGCAGCCGAAGCACAAACGCGCTTCCTATTTCGTTATGGCGAGCTATTCGGAGTAGTGATATGGCCCCACACTGCACCTTTGCACTGAACGCACCCTAATCTGTTCGAATGCATAGATTTCACTCAGCCATGTGTTTTCTAGCACGTGTTTCTGCGCGTTTAAAAGCAAAGCTCAAACTTGCGTTCGGATAAAATAGCCACACTTGAATGCATCTACTTGCATACCTTTTCTTTTAACCATCCCCTTCTTTTCGACTCTTTTTATTTTTAGGAAAAGTCGAACTCCATGGCAAAGTCCTAGAGGTGGAGCACTCCGTGCCTAAGCGTCAAAGGTAGGCTTTTTAATATGGTGTGCAAATGTATATGTAAATCACACACATGGCGTATATATGTATGTATGTATGTATGTATGTATGTATGTATATATATATATGTGTGTGTATATATATGTGTATGTGTGTGTATATATATATATATATATATATATAGATATATAGATATATAGATATATAGATATATATATGTATAGATATGTGTTTGTGTGTGCAGTGAAATTTGTAGCCATGCCATTTAGGTAACTTTTTGTTCTGGTCCCCCAAGCATTGCACTACATGCACAGTCATGGAATGGGTCATTCATTTTGTATCTTTTTATATATTAGTTTTGACCGTCTGCATAGAGTTGGGCCTGAAGATGTCCATTTTGATAAGGATTAGTGGTAGGCTAGCGCTATCAAGCCTTCTTTTTGTATTTAATTGAGTTTGTGTGGAGTGCGTAATGTCTACTTCCATTTGCAAAGGGCTATCACGTGACGCTTCCGCCCCCTTCTCTCATACCGGAGCAAACACACATTTACATCCACATGCGCGTTCACATGCATAGGCAGCCATTGGTTAAACACACATTGGACACACTCATAACTCCACCCAGTGGAAGGCTCCATGCTGGCTGTGGGGAAGTGGGCAACTCGTGAGGGCTCACCCAGGAAAGGGTCCTCGGTGGTCAGGTGAGGGGATGCCTGCAATGCCCCTCCACTTGAATTCCGCCAGCAGGGTGATACACGGCCGTCTTGCCCCTCCTGGCTCTACTGTCTGCCTGGGAATACCTATTCAGTAACTGCTGACCAATCGTTTAATATTAGGCAAGACACCCACTACTAGTTCTGTTTTAACTAGTCTGCCATTTTGTGCATAGACCAAATCATGCAGAAATCATATTTTTAATATCAATTGAAACCGCTGCGCTATGCGTGAATGAATTCAGGCTACACATTTCACATGAACGAAACAATCATTTCATTCTCTTTTTTTTGCTTTTTAATAAAGGCAAACATTTAATCAAATATTTTAAAGACTATTCATTAGTTGATTTGTAATCGTTAATAAATTCGATAGTATATCATATTTAGAATAAAGTTCAATAGCATTCTAGAAGCTTCTTTGGCAAAGTTCAGCCTATAAGGACAATTCATTGTACCTGCATTTGTTGTAACACATAATCGCCAGATTCCAGTTTGGGTTGTCTTTGTGTTAATCAATGGTGGGTTATGGCAACATTTAGGATTAACACATATTTTCAACATATTGTAATGTACTGTAATTATGGTCATCTAAATTATCATATTCGATTATGGTCATCATAACTTATAATATAAGTTAGCCGAAGGGCACATATTCTTTGACAGGTAGGTGTCTGTGAGGAGGGGGTAGTGTTGGCTCGCTAACCGCTACAACTCGCATGATGGCGCCCCCCCATTCCAGCTCCCCCGCTGGCTGTCAGCCGCCGTCTCAGCCAATGGCATGCCGTCACCTTTGACCCCAACAGGAAAGGGAAGCGGCGTGAACGGGGGTGGGGGAACAGGCCTTGTCAGTGCGTGGACGAGCCTGGTCGCTAACATGGCCGCAGATGCGACGGGGGCCGCGTTTGACCCTGTGCATGTTTTTAAATTCTGGAGTCTGTTGATTGTAGTTCAATGTTTCAGTAGTTCCAATAGCAGTTTAATGGCTATAAAGAATGCCTTAATATTTGTCTTGGTTTCTTTCTCTCTGTTTCAGTTAGGGCTGCACGGGTTTGCACCAAATTTAAAATTGTGGTATCCCCACCATTGCGGTTCCGTAGTTGTAGTTTCTGTTTTGTTCATGAGGTGTGTGGCTACAAATAAATGTTTAACTGCACTTTATTAGTAAAACAAACATAAAACTGCGTTCTTTTACAACAAACACCTGACCTTTTTAATATCTATATGTTGGTTCCTTTTTTTTCTTCTTCAGAAAACGTGTTTTGTATTCACTAACGAGATGCTGAGGCACGCTTTGCAGTGAAGCTGCAGGCTCAATGTGTGTGTTTATGCCGACCAGGCGTCAAAATGCAGTACTTTCACTTTCCAGTTGGCATGCATACCAATAACGAGACTATACAGCTTTAACATTTAAAGTGCAATAATCATGCAACAAACACATGCGTTTCTTGGATAAACCGCCGTGAGGCGTTACCACCGCGGTTTATCCACTATTACGATTTTGTCATCCAGCCTTGCTCAAGACTTGAGTGTCTGATTGTTTCAAGTCTTTAGGATACTAGTGTGGCTACTAAGGTAGTTTTATGCACAGCTCCAAGTCATTAATCATTGACTGATTTTTGAACAAATTGAAATGTCGCTATCCACTATGCCGCGCACCACCTTTTTTCTCCTAGCTTCCTGACCATAGGGCTGTGGTCACCAGAGTGTACTGGGTCCGGCCTAAATTCCATGCGTTTGTACCACTGTGTACGTGCAACATGGTGATAGAAACTGAAATATACGGTGCTTCTAACACCAGGCCGCGCTCGAACAGCACCCATGCCATGCGCAAAGAGTAGAAATAATTTCTAGGTACAACTAACGGTGTAGGTGTAATATTAGCAAATATGCCTGATGCCTGTCTTTTGGTATATGAACATTTAGATTCTCCTAGTGCATGAATGAGACATTGGCTGTGTCCCAAATCGTTCCCTACTTCCTATGTAGTGCACTCACTTATAGTGCACTCAGCAGAAACGGCCGAGACTTAGTGTATAGAGTATAACATTATAAAATTCAATGATCATCACAAAAAGTCAAAAGTATGTATTCATAATATGTGTTGTACTACAGTTCCACGTGCAATTGCCTTCCCCCGTGCTCTCCTCCCCCTTTCACGCTAACACTGTCAATAAAATGACAATGTTCAACGGCTAAATCTGCAGCTTCACATTTTTTTCCCCCAGATCCAATACATTGAAATGTGACCATACCGAAAGCGGTGGTCAGACCACACAATCTGTCAAATGGGTTAATTGATAATGAGTGGATGAATTGCCAGTGAGGGCTTGTATAACCGTATGCAGAGAATAATCTGAGGCTCTGAGCCTTACAACACCAAATTCATCATGCTCGCCATCGCACAACTCTGGAAAATGATGAGCAATTGCTCAGTGAGCAGTTGGACGACATCTGTGTTCGTATCGTAGCGATGCCAGAAATGCAACAGGATTGCTGTTTCTTGCAGGCCATTTTAAGGTCAAAATGGTAGTCTGAAAAGCAATTAGTAGCTGTATTTTGAAACATTTGGGTCATTCAAGCGTCATTGTATTTTATTTTATTTGGTTTTCCAACATCGGTACGTCGGTCTGGGAAAGAAATCGGGGGCAGCGGGCGCACGATGGCAGAGCGGTTAGAGAGTGTGACCCACAGACCATAAGTCGAGCAGTGCCGCATGTTCAAATAAACTGTCCGGCTTTTCTGCAATGTCTCCTCCCGACTCTTCATCCCAGTTTCCGATTTTAATCCTGTCTATCTCTCAGTGAAAAATGAAAAACTGCGCTTGCGCCCCCCAAAAAAGAGAGCGATCGGAGGCAGCCATCCCACACAATCCGCCGAGGGGAGGAGAACCTCGGGACAACACCGACGCCGTGATAGCCAGAGTGCCAGTACTATGAATGGGCCAGCGCCCTCTCCACCAACTACCCCCTTCTTCATTGTATTTTTGAGTTTGTCCTGCATCCAGTGTTGGCAAATCACTTTGTCAGCTGAGATGCCTTTTAAGAAGTTGCGCTCCTGCCGGTGCAAGTGTGTGTGTGTGTGTGTGTGTGTGTGGGGCGCAGGTTGGCACAGTGGCGACTGCAATCAGTGCTTGGTACATGGTTATGTGTTGACTCAACTCTGAGAAAACACAATCTGGAGCATTGACTCAGACATTCAGGGCTGTGCAGTCTTGGAAATCTTATTCTGTTTACTGAATAAAAGACTCAGGAAATCATACACAACTCTTTGGTACGAACATATTCAAATATTCTGTGGAAATAGTGGGAGCACACACCTATAGTGCTATTCTAAAAAGGGTGGTGGTATCTTGTGCTGTTCCATGCCCAATTTTATTTTTTTTACAAACTTACTAGAGAATGCAGCCATCCCATTGGCCCAGAAGAACATGTGACCGCACAACATATTTTCAAGATGTCGGCCCCCTGTTTTTGGCGTGTAAACTCAGTGCTGCGACTAACAATTGTCGTAATAGTCTATTAGTTGCAACTCATCGGTTTGTTATTTTTCCTTGAAATACCCAACATATTCACAGTAGCAGAAGTCAATCATGTCCTCAAATGTAGTCAATTTTGGTTAGCAAACAAATGCTCTTCAAATAAGTTACTGACACAAACTCATTACATTGAATCTAGAGCTAATATTTCGAGTTTTCTTCATGTATTTTTATCAATAATGTCAAAGTATTGCTCATGTAGAATTGATAAATTAATATCAAATTGGTGGAGACCATTACGTAGTGGTGCAATGAAAAAAATGTTGACAATAACGTGATTAAATTCCATGGCAATTATCGATTGTTGCATTAGTTGTTTTAGTTTAGATTAGTCTACTAATTGTTGAGTTAACTATGTAATTGTTGTATGTAATGTAATTGTACAGACGCAGGCTCACACAAATGCACATTTATGGCATTTGTGTGCCTTGCAGTGCACTCAATCTTAACGGACTGGGCTACTGCGGCGCACAAAATTGTAATTATTAACCTGAAACATTGTTGATATTGCAAACATTGAACAACATATTCAACACGTTCAAGCAGAGGAGTGACCAAACAAGGATTAATTCAATAATCGATTATCATTGATTTTAATCAGTTGCAGCTCTATCTACTTATGTGTTTAGTTCATAATTAGGGACACTTGATTGCAAAATTTGAAAGGAAAATAATTTTGAATGGCAGATTATATATGTCTGTCTGTCTGTCTGTGTCTGTCTGTCTGTCTGTATGTGTGAGAGAGGGGGGGAAATACAATGGCCATAGTTAGGCTGCCATCTGCTAGCGATTGATAGCATATTGCCATGGATAAATGATGATACCATCACAATGTCTGTTGCCGCTAAGCCATGACGTCATTGTGCAACAGGCCTATTGTCAACCAGGCTTGTGCAAAAGGCAGCATGCGTGCCCGTACTGGAAGCCCCACCCCAAGCAATTTAATGTTAAAAGGTGCAGGGACACGTGACCATTTCCAGTGTATGCCCATAGTGACATCGCAGTAGGCACCTGTGTCTGTCCACTCGGGGGACCCTGGAGAAGTGAAAAAAATTTGATGCATGTCGCTCACATGCGTCAACATGGTTATTGTCGGAAGCTAGCATGGCGCCACTTGGCCAAAATGTAAATTAATTTTTTTCCCCTCAATTTTCGTTTTGATCCTGAGGATGTATCCAAATCCACCAGGGAAATTGAAACCGAGTCCTACTGAAACGTAATGTGATGCTGTGCTTTCTGGGCAGACCATAATAGATGGATCGCATTCAGAATTTGTATTTATTTTTTTTGAACGGCTTCAGTTTTGAAGGTGCACACTCAACTTTTGGGTCGTTTGTGCACTTCATTCTGCGAACCCTAAAACTGGGTAAATGTGACAAGCCTCGACACCTGAACGGGCATGCAACTTTGTTCATTCATTCATTCATTATTTAAAAGTTTATAATAATATTGCAACCTTTTTTTCAGTTTTGCTTTCCCCACTCAACTTTTCCATTCTTTAGTATCCGCATGGAAGGGCCTACTCTTCCGTGCTAAATTGTAACATATTGTGTTTTCACACAAGCTCACGTGTTGTCTTTATTGTATTGGGGCCATGACGCTGGGAATGAAGGCTGGCATTGGGAACAACAAATATTAAACACGTTTCAGCGGAAGATGGGCCAAACAAGAAAACATTGACTGCAGATTAATTGATGTAAAATTAGTTGCCGATTATTTCAATAATTGATTATCATCGAATTTAATCTGCTGCAGCTCTAATTTAATTCCATATTTAAAAAAAAAAGGTGAATCGGCATCCCGGGATGGACTGTGCATCCCAAGAGCTCAGGTCTTATATCGCTGCTTGCAGTTTTTTCCAATATTTTAGTTTCCCTGGCCTAAATATGCTCATATCAATATTGACATTCTGTACACGATACACCTGGATAATCGTTGGCACTCCTACACCTATTGTCTCGGTTGAAGCCTGGATATGTACTTGCGTTAACTTGCGGTTGCCATCTTGACATGAAGAATAATTGCTGACATAAACTTTTGACTGCATAACATGTTATGTCAATAAATTCACGTGTCTGAGATGACTTCCAAATTGATAAATGATAGCTAAAACCTGGCAACTAATGACATTATTGTATTTCCTTATGAAAGGGTTTCTATTTTTGGCTGCGCTTTTGTAGTGAGGTTAACTGCTGTTGGAACTTGGAAGACATTGATGGGGTGAGCTAAATGTAAATTCTTTTTTTTATTCTTTAGTAGAAATGGTTATGCTATCATATGAATTAAATTAAATCCATTTGAAATGCTGTTGCATCAACATATAAGCTTTTAAAGGTGGATAACGGCACCTTTTTAAAGGTTCAATTCGGACTGGATAACGGCATTGTTGTTGAAATATTATTGATAAACGGGAGAAAACTTCAACATCAAGTATATCCATAGCTTTTCAAAGGGGAATAATCTACATGGACTACCCCAGGAAAGCACATGTTAGCCCAGCTAGCTAGCTAGTAGGTAAGGCACACATTCGCTCAGCGTGTGTTCCCAACATTAGTTTGTGCCTTTTTTTTTCTTTTTTCTTTTTAAACTTTTTTAAAAATGAATATTTCAAACGTCACCAAGCCAACAACTAACTAAACAATTTAAGCACTTTTTTTTAAAATAAATCTTTATTTTTAAATTATTATTTTAATAATAATAAGCTAGCTAGTAGGGAAGGCCCACATTCGCTCAACTTGTGTTCTTAACAGTAGTCTATCTTTTTTTGTTCTTATCCCAACTTTAAGTCAATATTGTAAACATCTTATTTTGAAGCAAAAAAAAAACATGGCGAATGAATTTCTAAGTGTCTTTCAGAGAAGCCACGCTAGATACGCCACGACTTTATGCCCGTTTGCGTATTGTGCACAAGGAAGCTGGAGCTTCTGGCTCTCATTACCGGCATACTGGGTCAGGGGGTCACCGTGCCCCCCCCTCACGCCCCGCCACTTCCCCGGCGTGCACATGTGAAAGAGTTTTTTTTTTGGGAATTGTGACTCCGGGTGTCGGTGTGAATAATGGTGAATGTGGCCCCTTGTCTCGCCGACACACCCCAATCGAGCCTACGTCTACTGTCTTGTTTCAAGCGAGAATGTTGCAAGTTTGAATAGTAGCAATGGAAGAAGCTAAAAAGCTACC
>OMKY01118009.1:0-11398 GCA_900302395.1 Bregmaceros cantori | reverse complement strand
ATAACACTGTGAGAATATAACAGTAAAAATAACAACATATAATAGCAAAAAAATATATTCATAACCATATTCATTCATTTAAAAACGTTTTTGGCGTCTCTTGAGAAAACGTATGCCATTGTTTATAATGAACAAACCATTTTAAAATGTTGATCCATCCAGTAAATGAATCAAATTTGGTTATTAATTATTCACTTTAGTGTGTGTTCTTCTAACGTTTATGCATAGTAGCTTGTGCGTGAGAGCATGCACTATATTTACAGTATCTTGGTGACAAAACAGAGTATCAACTATTAACAACTACAGTGCTAAACATTTTCATGTCAGGGTGCATTTGTATTTCAAGTCTACCAAATATTATGGACACATTATATCTAAACAGTTTGAAAAATATATCTCCATTCTATGAAAAAATATGCATTAGAACAATCCACATTTTTGATAGCAATCTTCAATCTTTTTTTTCCAAGTTATTTTTATTGACAGGTTTAGTGTGAGGGGATGAGAGAGCGGGAGCTGTAGGACTAAACCACAGGCACAAGACTGTATGGGGCTGGATGCAGAGGGCTAACCGACTGCGCCACAGATCCAGCCCATAACAATCTTTTTTTACATGACTTTGGCAGTAAATCACAACTTCTGTGGAAGTCCTTTGGCACAAAAAGAGTTAACTGGGTCAAGGCCACCGTGTTGGCGTGCGAGCATGATCCAGAGGAAGTGCCGAGTGGGTTGGAAGTGAAACTCAACATCCACTACACAATACATACATACTCTCTCCTCATCTGTGACCTGTTTGCAACTACCCAGAGAGGAACTGGTGCACAGTGAACTCTCTCTCTCTCGCTAGCAATCTGTGTTTGTATGCCAGGATAACCCAGTTGTTGTTAATCATTGACATTACTAAGATTCAAGAGTGTAGGCTTCATAAAATTATAGCGTGCAGCACCATTGAATGAGGAACAGAAAGTATTTATTTATAACGGCATTTCGAGAAACATAGATTCAAATTCATATCATTGTCAAATGTACATTTCCATTAGGCCTGTCTCTAACGATTATTTTAATAGTTGATTAGTCGCTGATTATTGAAACGATTAATCGACTAATTGGTTAGATATTTCTACTTTTAAAAATGAAACTAAATATTCACAGCAAAGCAGAAATGAATCTTGTCAAATTTAAATTGAAAAGTTTGGTTCACGATAGCTGGCAAATGTACAACAATTAAGTTGCTTACTCCGCCACAAATTACAATTAATTTATATGGTACTAGTTTTATGGGTTTCTTCATATTTATACTTTCATCAATACTGTTGGAAATATTAATTGACATTTGGGATTTTCAGAAATTATGGAGATATATCAAATTTGTGTAGATGAATTGGGTGGTGTCAGTAAAAAAAACTGCTGACAATAACAATGATTCAAGCCCTTGGCGATGTACAATAATGGGTTGTTGGTGCACTTCTATGCAGTATAAAATGATGCGGTATAAATAGTGCACTGGGTAACAATGGACTTTGGATAGAGTCCTCAGGATCAATCCTAAAGCATTTAGTTTGAAATGGTGCTGGTATCATTGTGCCATCAACAGTAGATGTGGTGTCCATATCGACACTGTTGGTGCAGGCCTATATCCTAGGGCTGGATGTTAATGATGATGAGGGTGACCTAGTGATGAAGGCTTGACCTCATGTCACCCTAGTGGTCGAACATGTAGGGTCCAGCATAACCATAATACACACACACACACAGACAGTTATACACAGACATGCACACATCCGAACACACGCCTGCACACAAACACACAATGGTATGGACCTTTGTATCCGGCCGATCGGTCAACGATATATGTGTCGGACAATATGAGGTTTTTCCATTGTTTCCATTGCGCTCTAGCGCTGTTGCTGAAATCTCACCAATACGCTGATATGCTTCAACAGGTGGAAGACAAAGCCGAAAGCAAACACATACAGATACACACACAACCACACGCACACACTATCATCCATCCACCCCCCCCACCCCGACCGGTTATGCGGCACCACGACTCGATACGATCATCTCCGTGTTAGTGTTAAGGTCCACTTCCTCTCACACCCATCAGTAGAAATACTATCACAAACGTAGAAACCACACATGATCATGTGTGTGTTTGGCCATGTGTCCCACGGAATTTAGGAATCCCACACAGTATTCTACCTGGTGAACCCACAGTGAATATAGCTTGAAAAGTGATACAGAGACTTCTGTGTCTTGGCCATGGAATTCACCACACGGTAGGGTGGGGCGATATCTACATTTTCCCATCACGATATTTTGAATTGAAAATATCACAATATCCGATAATATTGTCTCACCAAAAACAAAAATCATGAAGTATTCAGTGGTCATTTGATGGTAGCAGTGCTCAATGATTTGCATGAAAGACATTAGTGTTTTTTTTTAAATACTGTATTCATTTATAATGAAACTTTTTTCAACAACACACAATTGTTAAGTTCAATATTGAATTAAGTATAAAATATGAATCATTCAGTAGTGGTGGGCTACTAAATGATCACTACCGGAGAGTTGTACACAAGCGTTCCAAGACCCATAGACGATAATGCCGATATTGTGCATGGTACTGACGATATTTTGAAATATCACAATATACAGTATTATTGTTATATTGGTCATGCCTACCGCACGATGGGAGAAACTTTTCCTGAGTCTGGTGGACTTAGTAGGCAGGGCTCTATAGCGCCTGTTTGAGGGAAGAAGGGGGGGGGGGGGTGAAGAGGTGACGTGTAGGGCGTGTGGGAGTCGCTTCCTGTTATGGAACAGATCCTGGATGCAGGGGAGCCCTTAATTCTCTCTGTAGTTCTGAAAACCCTTTGTAATCTTATCTAAGTCTATAGCAGATGGCGGAGCAACAGACTGGATGATGGCTGTGTAGGAGGTTATCAGGAGCACCTGGAGGCCAAATTTCCTAAGCAGACACAGGAAGTATAGTCTTCTTGTTCTCATCAGTCACAATAGATGCTCTGGTAAAGTAATATATATATATATATATATATATAAATTAATATATCTGTGGATAGATGTTCATTTAAACATGATGAATAAAATCTCTCTGGTCTCTGCCTTGCTGTTGTGCAAGATGATACAATGACCCAGTACACAAGCACGAAGAGCATTCCGGGTGTGTCAAATTTGCAGCGCTGAGGATAGCTGATGATCGCTGCACAATATGGCCATTGTTGTCTATATATCCGGACCAGACTATAATAACAATGGGAACTAACAACTTCTCTTTCTGAACAGTGATTTGGGACACTATTCGTTTTAATCTACTAAGCAATTATAGAATTAGTCTGCAATCATGGCCAAGGAATCGAAGTATAGTTATTGTTGCCAAAATTGTTGTGCTGAGGCTACCCCACTTACCTCCTAAATTTGATTAAATTGATGATTCATGGAAATATAAGATGAAAATGAAAGAAAACCATCAAAATATCACAATATAAATACTTTGCGATGAGTTTGTGTCAGAGTATATATATAGGCACATCACTTTACTGTTGGTTTCAAGAATTGCCAACTCATCAACTATTAGGATAATTTAATAATTATGCATAATCTTAATTAAATAATAATTAATTTATCAGTTAAAGACTTTAAAGGGACTGCTTTTGAAAGCAAGCATGCCCATAGAAGGAGCAGATGTTGGGTGTCTCTTTACAGTACAGATGGACTGGAGCTCCCACACGTCACCGGGATTGGACGCGGATGGAAAACTGTGCGACCCACAGACTTTCCAGTGCTCTTAAAATCCATGCATCACCGAATGGAAAGGACAATGACTAAGTCACATGCTGTCTGCTGGAAAAAAAAGAAAAAAAAAAGATGTTGGTTAAGTCTGCCGGATAGCTGATAGGGTCAGGAAGAATGCAGTCACCTGATCAGTGAATTAAGCACTCCTCACTAATGTATATGAATGTATATATTATAGAACCGGCGCAGTGGCTTAGTGGTAGAGTGTCTCCCTCTGGACAAATAGATCAGGGTCAGAATCCTGAGCAGGTGATATCAAAGACTCGAGAAAAGCGGGAGCTACTTGGGTTAATGAAGCAATTTTTTCAGTCCAATAGATCGGGGGCATTTCCGGTGTCATTAACTTGCCGTGTATTTGGGTAGTTTTTTACATGTCTATTCGGTGGGACCACACACCTACAGGGTTATTTAAACATTGTGGTGGTAACTTGCGGTGTGCTATTCCTCACCCAAATGTTATCATACGGATCTGGGACCCACAAGCACATGATTTAATAATCAGCTCAACCCGTTCCATTGTCTCATTCCTTTTGGAACCACTAGTAGAAGCTGCCAACCTATTGGTCCAGAAGAACATGTGACCACTCGGTGAGTAACTTTAAGTCGGATTATAACTATATTTCATCAATATTTATGTAAAATGAAACAAGGGAGGTGATGTGTAACTGGTCACAGACCGACATCTAGTGGTCAGATTTGGAACTGGTGTGCATTTTGTGTGTTTTCTGTGAGCCACCGCGGTCCACTACGACAAGCTTAAATTGAACTCATACCGACACCGGAAGTGCGTTGCAGAGTGACCGGACAAAATGCCAGCCCCCTGTATTTCGCCGGTAAACTCATCTATTGGCAAGTATACGAGAAATCATCACATGTACAGTATATATGGTTCACATACGAAGAATAAGTGTCGCAAACAGTAAACATGTTTTATCTTCTGCTCTTGGTGTTCACGGCAGCCAAAGTGGCGGAAGCAACACAGTGCATTTCGTGCAACCTGGTCATAGTCGCGCTGCAACCGATATCGTGTAACCGTTTAATTCAACATTATTCGGGAGACACGAGGTCGTGTTGGATTTGAACAGGGAGTAATGACTCCTAAACTCGCAGTGGGGGTGAAACAATTATTAACGGAGTCAGGGTCTCTCTTTGTGTGTGTGTGTTCTGTGTGTTGTGCGTGTGTTTGTACTGTGAACACACACGAGGAGATGAAACTAAGTCAGCAGGTTAACCATCAACCAGTGGCCCTTCCTTCTTTCCTTGCGGGGATTTTCAGTGACTGCATGATAGAGTTAGCGTGCAGTCCACCCACCTTGCCCACGGTAAAGGTCCAGTGTAGGACTGCAATTATTTAAAAAAAATGTTCTTTATTTAGTCACACATACATGCATGTCATTTATTTATGTGAAATTCTCACTCGCCTTTTAACCCATCCTTGAGGAGCTATGGGCAGCCGCGTGCGCAGCGCACGTGCACAGCATCCCGGGAGCAAGTTCCAGGCTCACTCACTGGAGCAGGATTAGAACTTGCGGCGCTGCTCGACCGTGCACGTGCCCACCCTGCTAATAGCAGTGTTAATTAGTTGCCAATTATTGAAATGATTAGTCGACTAATCAACTGAAATTTTCTTTTAAAAAAACAACAAATTGTTGACGGTGAGCAAAACAAATACACACAAATTAAACCTGAAATAGAGTCGAATTTGGTTTTTATTAACCAACAAATCTTCAACAATAATTTATAATCGATTAGTCAGCGATTAGTAGACTAATAGTTACCTAACTAACCAAGTCCAGTTTAGCGCCTCCTTTAGACCATTTGTCGTTCGAATTTAACTGATTGATAGTTGTCCCTGTCTAAATCCAAATTCTGCTGCATTCACTTCAAAATGGGCTGCAACTAATTAGTATTTTAATACTACTTAGTTAGTGCTTATTGAAATGAATAGTCAACTGATTGGTTGGATATTTTTTTTCTTAATATTCACAGCAAGCAACAATTACAAGATAATAATTTTGTTAACAGTAATTTATGTCCTAAAGATGTGAAACTTTGCACTGCACACCACCATCTCACTGCCAAGTCACCCTCCAAAAATGAGAGCATTTGATGGAGTGCTGCGTCAGTTGTGCGTAACAGATGAAGACGCGGACGTTTGTTGAATTATTATGCAGATGTTTCTTGAATTATTTACATAGTTGACAGTTCCCAGTGCCAGTGTTGAGTCACTTCTACTCAATCAGATCCTGGTGAAGTCTTGGAATTGTGGGTAGAGTTCATCAACATAGTATATAGAGCTGCAACCAATTAATCGATGATAATCGATTATTGAAATAATCGCCAACTAATTTGATAATCGATTAATCGGCAGCGACTAATCGTTGGTTTGGCCTATTCTCCGCTTAAATGTCTTGAATATGTGTTGTTCTTAATGCAATTTTTCCCATGCAAAGAACCTAATACAATAAAGACAGTGTGTAAGCCTGCGTGAAAGCCCAATATGTTATAATTTATGAAAGAGTATTCTCTTTGCACTCATGCATAGCATGAAAGAGTCTACTCTTTCATGCTATTACTAGAAAATGGAGATAGTGAAACAGCAAAAAAAGTAATATTAATATCGCAAACTTTTAATGTTTCATAATTATAATCAATGCTAATAATCGTTCCAATTTTACATTTAAAATGAAACGATTACACGATTAATCGCCAGTAAAAATGACTAATCGATGATCAAAATAATCGTTAGTCGCAGCCCTAATAGTATACCTTTCATCTTTGACCTTTAGTTAGTAGCTAATAGCACAGGGATATCGGGATGTGTTCTAAACGTATAAAACGAGGTGAAAATTGTCTCTCTTCCACCGCACGCACACAGCTTCGCGCACACACACAAAAGATGGGAGGAGGTGGGGTTGACTTGAATCTGCTTCTCATTCCCCTCTCATGCTGCACTTCCAGGAGGCAGCATAGCTGGCTCCAGACAGGGACAGTGTCCAAAAATCCAAACGTCTCCAACAGCTGGCAAAGCCAGCTCTCCGATGGCCAGCTGCTGCACCATATCAAGTGATGTCACTATTGCTGTGTATTTAAACCCCCCCCCACGCCATGGCCCACCACGTCCAATTCACTAGAGACGCATGTGATGGCTTGAAAGGGGGGGTTTGCTGCTTTCTTGTTTTGCATCATGAGGCCACAGCGTTGTGTGACGATGCAGGCGTGTGGCTGCGCTTCGGCAGTCGCAGTAGCCGCGTGTCAACACATGAGGTTTGGTTCACCGACAAAGTAAGGCAGTTGCCCAACTTGAAATTGTGTTTCCCGCAAGTTCCCAGGTTACCAGGTCACCAACAACTTGACAGTTTCCTGTGGCTTTTGTGCGTGCCGCGATTGCTCCAAAAGTTAAACATGTTTTATCTTAACTTTGCGGACAAAGTGGCGCGCTTGACGCAACCTAGTTATATCAGACGCTCAAGGTGCGTCATAAATGTGTCATAAAAGTGTGAAATTAGTTACTTTCATCTATTACATCTTATTTTCCAGTAATGCGTAATCCAACGCATTAAACTTCAAAAAGCAATTAATCTGATTATAATTACCAAATAACATATATCAGTTAAAATTTAGCCATAAAAGAGTTGTCTAGGTGAAACTAATTTTATTTTTAATTCTTTTAATTTTAATTAGTATTTTTAACTCATTCAAGTGCCAAAGGCGCGTTTCTGCGTTTTTGTGAAGAGTACCAAAGATGCGCTCCCGCATTTGTTTTTTATTTAAATCAAACAAATACATAAATAAAAGATTGGCCATATTAAGGGAGCATATAATGACGGCGTGTACTTCCACCTAGCAGCCAAATTCGACACCACACCTACATTTATGAAATATTTTGTGAGAAATCAGCAGTTTTTAGTGATACCCACCCGTTGTTCTGGAGGCTATAACTTAAGAATGGAAACAAGCATTTTTTTCTGATGATTAAGGAGTCAGAAGTTTCCTTTGATGAGTTAAAGTGGATTGGTTGCTGCTGAAACATAATGAAGTAGCTAAAATAAGCTACTGTATATGTGAGCATTTTATACGTCTAATCTTCCACTATCCTATTCCACTCTGTAACTGGAACTGCTGAATGAACACAATTTCCCCTTGGGGATTAATAAAGTATTCTGATAGTCAGTAGTCCGGTTAAGTTTTACAAGTAGCTGTGTCAACACTGTCTGTGAAGAGATTCTTTTTCTAACCGTTCCACAATCTGGAGAATGAAAAAAACATTTTTCCAGATTCCATGGGTTTTGAGAGAAGACATAGAAAATGATCCAACAAGCTATGGGATAGTGTGTATCCATCATAATACACCATTTGGCTGCGAAGGGATTAGTGGACTGTGGCAACATATAATTAGCCCGATTCCATCTGCCACCAGGAGCACCAAGCCAGGGCTGACAGCTAGGTGTGTGGGTGTGTGTGTCAGGGCCCTAAATGACCATCTCATCGCATAGTAACCCACTTTATGGTCGCCATGACCCTGACTGGAACTGCCCTAGGCTGTGGGACAGGCGCATGAGCAATGCTCTCTCCCATACACATGAACACACTAACGCACTCAACCACATACGTGGTGCATGAATGCAGTCTCACACACACACACACACACACACACACATTCATGCACACTCACATGCACACACACAAATCCATACAGACAACTCACATTGAATTTTGTCCCCTCCATTCTCTAGTCCCTATAGACATATCTGTCACTCTGAGACGCAGACAGACAGACAGACAGACAGACAGACAGAGAGAGAGAGAGAGAGAGAGAGAGATAGAGAGAGAGATGATGTTATGAAAAAGGTCTGAATTTCTGTCCAAGGGCGTTTTCATACCAGGAAAGTCCTTTGGTTCGCCCTTTAGTCCGGACCAAAGTATCCGTGGTCGAATTTGGTTGCTATTTACCAGAGATGCAACCGTCGTTCAAGTCCCAAGTCTCAAGTCTTGTTTGGGCAAGCCAAGTCAAGTCAAGTCGTCATTAACATGCTGTAATTCTAGCTCAAGAATCCGATTTTAATGAAGTCAAAAGCGAGCAATAGTTTTTCTTTTTAATAGCTTGCTTTTTGGCTTCAATAAAATCAGATTCTAAAGCTAAAATTGCAGCATGCTAACGATGACTTGATTTTGAGTTGACTTGGGACTTCACTTGCGTTTCCCAAACAAGACTTGAGACTTGGGACTTGAACGAGTTTTTGCGTTTTTTCATATGTCCTGCTTTTACTAACAATACACAATAATTACCTGCTCACAAACTTGTGTTTGCCTTTATCAAAAAGCTGTGTTTCAAAATGATCGTTGAAATAAAAAAGTGCCTCTAGGGTCATACCACCTGACGACCCTAGAGGGTAATGCACCGTAAATAATTGGGTCGTCACTCACGTTGGCAGACGGAGGCATGCAATATTATTTTCATACAGAACAAAGCGTTTTTTCAACTCCAAACTGAGATTTATTTCACTTTCGTTGAAGATACAAAAACAATGCTACACTGTTTACAAGCGGCTGCGCTGTATTTCGGTGAGTATTTTCCATCTCCTCCCCGCCGCCGGTCCGACAGTGCAATCTCACTGTGTCTACCTGTAAAAAAGCCCCCTGGTGCGGCTTTACTCATACATCCGCTGACCCGCATCAGGATTCGCTTTGAAGGGGACCGAGATCTCAGTTCGCGTGTTTAGCACGCACCAGAGTTCGAGGGTTTGTTTTCAGACCAACACAAAAAGTCAGACAGACGGACTAAAGGAAAAAAATTGGTTTAGTTCGAAGTAATGGGGACAGGTCTGAATACGCCCTAAGAGACTTCGGTCACTATACGTATACGTCTTCACGTAAACATGGCCATTTACAATGACAGAGGGGGAGAAATATAGAAGGGGTGTTAAGGGGAGAGACCAGGATGTGTGTTTTTTCACAGATAGTAAAGGGGTGAAGGGTCAGGGGTCAGCCACATACCCTGCCTTTCCGAGAGAGGTCAGCCAGGGAGAAAGGAGATGTAGAGATGTATTCAACATATTCTTAAACATAAGGATATCGTTCATAAGCGACTGCCCTCCTTAACAAGCCGACTCCACCCCGATAACATGGTCCTGGTTAGGGATATACTTTTGTGCATCCACGTTCTCGTCCTTAATTTATTTACCGTATTTTTCGGACTATAAGCCCCGGCCATGAAGGGATCGGGTGTCACTTACGTTGTTGTGTTTGTATGACTGTGACAATGACAATAAATATTCTATCTATATATCGATCTATCTATCATTTCAGTGACGAGGAGTAAAGCAATCAATAACAGTTCTGTTTTGTTTTGCCGCTGCTGACAAGCGACGTTGTTTTCGGGCTCCGTTTGGAGACTGGTCAGTTCAGTTCTGTTCAGTTAAACTAAATATTAATTTCAGTAAATTGCCGTGGCTTTTAGGCCGGTGTGGCTCATATAACTATTGTTCCATGTTTTCTTAAAAATTACAGGGGTGCGGCTTTTAGAGAGGTGCGCTCATTGGTCCGAAAAATATGGTATTTATTATTTTATTGTTCCTTGTGCATTGATTACGATTGTTTGTTTGTTGTGCTACTTGTGTGTTTCAATGTAATTTTAAGTTCATTAAAGAAGCATCTTTAATGAACTTATGATTATTTCACAAGTGTAGCCACGCGAGGCCAACGTAAGCATCCAAAAGTCTGAAATGTCAGACTTTTAGTTTGATATGGCTCTTGCCACCAATTACTTCTTGTGATGGATCTAGAAAAAAGCTTTGAAAAAGAAATTATACTGCCTGTGTAAAAAAGAAATGTGAGCCCATGGAAAGCGAGTGTGATACCCTAATTTGGGCTCGACGCGGACGCAACATCAGCAAAGATGTGAGGAGAGCAGGAAACTGAGGTCAAACTGTCGGGTTGGCAACTGACAGTGAGACACACATACACACACACCCCAATGATATGTCACTCAGCGTAGCTGGAATATTTGGATTTACTTTCTAGTCATAGCCAGGGGTAGAGCTGGGCAATATGGCCTAAAATGGATATCACAGTATACCGGGCAGCTGACAATAGGGGTGTCACGGTAACCGGTGTGACGGTAAACCGCGGTAAAATATTTTGACGGTTAGGTAACCGTCTGAATTTCCAAACGGTCGGTTATCGCGATCGGTTACCGTATACTGTGACACCGGGACTTTTATTACCGTGATCAATGTTTTAAGTGACAAACAACCAGTATTTTATTAATATTAAATATTATATATTAATGTTCATCTCGGTGCGTTACAACGCCATGAGGGCGCCACTGTCTGTCCCTCATACTCACGTTTCCCTATCTGAGTGTCGAGCATGGCAGCAGTCGAAAGACACGCACGACAAAGACATCTGCCCTTTTCGCATTTTAAACGGACAAAATCCGCAGTTTGCGCATAGTTTTGTCTATTATTATTGTTATATTTAATATATTTGGCGCGTTCCGAACAGCCGGTCCCGAATCTGGGGATAACCTGTCATATTCCGTTCGCTGAACGCAGCGTTGTCCGCGGCCATTCTATTT
>OMKY01118008.1:0-10323 GCA_900302395.1 Bregmaceros cantori | reverse complement strand
TCTTCCAAAATTATATATATATATATATATATATATATATTCATTCATTTATTTATTTATTTATTCATGTATTATATTTATTTATATTTATATATATATAAAATATTTATGTATTTATTTGTATTTTAAATTTTTTTATATACTGCATATATATACACTGCACTCAAATTATATTACTGTTATTGTCTCTGTACACTGCTATTGTTCAGTTGGTCAGCTTTGGAATCATGCCACTTTTGTTATTGTGGAATGACATTTCTTTCCACCTGACAGGCTCGTGCTGTGACCTGCGGCAGCATGTGTGTTCAGTTCACAACAGAGGACTCAACAACAAGTGTTACGATGACTGCATGTGTCAGGATGGTAAGTCTTTGCTGTAGGTAGGCCTCATGATTCTCACACAATCCTAGCAATCGAGCAATCCTAGCAAGAACTGCATCTGGCATTGAGGAATGAGATTGTGATGTCAGAGAACAGCGAAAGGAGGTCTGTAGAAGCACGTTCTTGTTTCCAATTAGCTGTGATGTGAGACATTCTGCGCAACTTCTTTCTGTACATTTAAATCAAGGTGTGTGCAATGGCTACCATTGTATGGAGTATTGGTATGAGAAATTGTTCAGGCCGGTGTAGGACTCATACAGGTGACAGTGAGAAGTTACTCTACATTCTATGCACAAAACGGTATTAAAATTGACAGGTGAGTTAGGGTGAATGTTTTCATGATGTAAATGTTTATATGGATCTATGGAGAGTAGGTCGAAAAAATGTTCAGGGTGTAAATGTCTATATGTCTGATTCAGCAGCATGCAGGGGTTGGCCATTCAGGCCTACTTGTTCTCATAATGGTGCCGGTCGGTTCGACAGTAGCAGGTAGCTGCGGTGCCCCTCTCCGACACTTATGGGTATTGATTCAGACATGCGTTGGCCTGTGCAGCTGCTCTGGTGTACCGAAACAGCCCCGACGGACAGGGGACAGGATGGGACATTGACTCAGTTTCCTGATCTCTCTCTGGCTCTAGCCGGGAAGCTTGTCACTTTTTCTGCGTACACTAGGGGAAATCTTAAAATGAATAAATGAAGTAAAATTGTTGCAATCTGTCATCAACGGTGGTATCCACTGACGTGATGACTTGTCTTGGACATATGCATCCAGCACTCATGATTTTCTTTCCATAGTTGCATTCAACAGCACAAACGGGATGATATCTAATTAGCAAAGGTTATTCAACTAATCAATTTAATTCCATCCACGAAACACGGAGCATCGGGGATATAATGGTTCTGCATGCACCGCCACCGCGTCCCCTGCGGTCAGATTAACGTGAAACTTTTGCCCCAGATTCAGTGTGTTAATGCTCTAGAGTATATTCTCCATAACTTCTGACTTCTGGTAGATGTATTTGCCCAGGGATGACTGCATAGGCAATGCTGCATAATTTGGGATGGTCAAGAAGTATTTGGTTAGGCGTTGGAGAGCAGATTTCTTTTCAGGATGAACACTGTGATAGTTCAAGTCATCAAACAGATTCAACCGCCTATTTGAGATGCAGAGTTGCAAAAATCAGGACCTACGCTGGTGTGAATGAAAACAAAATATAGCATAGAAAATAATATAATTAGAATACATTGCCAGGTAAAAATATAGTGCAAAGAGCAAAAATGAATAATTATTAAATGACAAATAAAGAACGTTTTTTTCAGGGAATATGAAAGAGGAGTCCCTTCTGGTATTTGGTATGAATTATAAAGAAGAATTGTGCAGTAAGCAGTTATCAGAAAATACCAACTATGCAGTGTTATTCTATGTATAAATATATATATTATATATACATACATTTCAGATGAGATGGACATCGCTTTCAACACTAAATTCAGTTACTTTGAAACCTAAAAAGGAACTAGCATAGTTTCATGTACATTTTTCATATAAAGATGACAAGGAAAAAGAAAAAGATGACATCAATATATTCTAAAATTAGGAATGGAGGGCGCGGTGGCAGAGTGGTTATAGAGCGCTCCCCAGACCATAGGTCGAGCATTGCTACGGGTTGTAATCCCCTCTCCAGATTTTCTGCATTGTCTCCCCCCGATCCTTCATCCCCGTTTCCAATTCAATCCAGTCACTATCTCTCTCAATAAAGAATGAAAAACGTGAGGAACGTATATGCAAACTTCAATATGATCAAAGATAATTTACAGCATTGTATGAGACAACCCCATTGCAATTGCTGAAACATGGACAAATCACCAGAGAGAGTATTTTTTTACACAACTTCATTTGTGTAAGTAGAGAAAACAAACAGCTTATTGGAATAGTGTTATTTGTAGATGAAAGATTGAAATATACAAAAGCAACTACTATTGAAAACATTTGTGAATGTATTGCCATCACAATTGAAATTGAAAAAAATAAATAAAAAATTAAATAAAGAGACTGAACATTGATGAATTCCAAGAGTATTAATTTAAGGAGATAAGTAAGCCAAATGATTCATCCAACTTAAAAAAAACAAAAAACAAAAAAAACAGTAATTCGTCTGACTGCTATCATGAGGAATAAGTAGTTTGAACAGCTGAGTCACCACACACTGTGTGTGCTGTCTTATGATAGCGCCAATAATATTGATTTAACTTCCGGCCAATTATTCTAGGGTCACAGCAGTGAATCAATAAATTATTATGGGTTGTTCCTCAGAAATTGGACCATTAATCATTCATAAGCATTATATTTTACATATTAACTAATTCACTCCCAGCCTATATTCCCCCTTAACCCGTGGATTCCCATATATATATCCCATTCAAAATCCCATTGACAGAAGTGGTCATCTTTCAAGAATGACAGGTTCACGGAATCAAAGTGCATTCTCTTATTTGGGCACATGAGAGCGATAGAGTTGCCTACACTAAGTTTGTATATGTACGCACGTGCTTGCATAAGAGGGAGCTTCTTAGCCTGCATAGCAGAGAGGTGTGTGCAGACCTCAAGCGGAAGTGCGCAGAGAAAAGGCAGCTGTGATTGGTCCTTGGCATCTCTTTCCGGTCGAGTTCTTGAATAGACTCCCGCTTGCGCTTTGGAGGGAAACTGCTGTGTGTCACTAGAAATTCGAGGGTGCAGAAGCATAAAAGCAAAACGGGTTCGCAACCAGACCCAAGCGACTTTTGGTGTGTTCGGTTGCAGTAATGTAATCTGGCCTTCAGAGCTGCAACCAATTAAACGATTAATCGATGATAATCAATTATTGAAATAATCGGCAACTAATTTGATAATCGATGAATCGGCAGCGATTAACCGTTTCCTTGTTTGACTCGTTCTCCTCATTTTTTCTATTAGACCTTTCATGTTATATTATGTTCAGTAGTATGCACCTGCACCTGCACCAACTGAAATGTTCTCCATGTCTGTGCAACAGGACTACGTTGCTATGCCAAGTTCCACCGCAAGCGGCGTGTAACGCGCCGGAAAGGCCGCTGCGTTGTGCCGGAATCAGCAAATGGCGAGCAGGGGGCCTTCATCACCGTCTGATGAGCTGAAAAGCGGGGTACCAGGATACCCACACACATCCTACAACCCAGCCAGTACTGTCGACCAAGAGCCACGGGGGGGGCAACATCACTGGGAAAAACACACATACACTCACCGTGACGTTGCAGTTCGGTATAACAAATTGACATTTGTTGTTTAACAGTCAAGGGCTCAGAGCTTACACAGGGATTGGTTGTGTCTGCAAATAATTACAAATTTTGTGACAGTTATGTTTGAAACAATTCACAAAAGAACAGCTCGATATGTTGGTATATTTGTTATCTGATTTGTTTTGAGTTCAATGCTATCATATTGCTTTTATTTGTTCCATCAACAACATTGTCACCTGTCACCCCCTCATTTCTTAAAACCATACACACATTGCAACAAAAATAACAGAAGGGCTACAAATAAAGAGCGAATAGCGCAGACTCAGGAGCAACACTGGAGGTTAACCATACGGTATAGTTCTTAAAATGAAGACCCAATCCCACTCAAAGTGGCGGTCATATGGAGGTAGTGGGGAAGTACAATCCACTACTTCTTACACCAGGCAACAATATCTGCATTGATGGAGTAAGGATTCCAGGATGTGGATGGCATATGGGTAAGAGCACTTGAGCTGCAGGGTGTTTTGGCCAATCTGGGCCTCCAAGCAACTCCCTAACGAAGCCTCTTTAAGGCTCCGTTAATAATTTGGTATAGCTTACAACTTCTTCAAAGTAAAATGCATAGATTTGTTTTTATTTCCGCTGATGTAATTTTAAGATGAGTGAACATATGTGAGCTTGTGATCGGTTAACGTGGATATTGACCAGAGAAGTTCTGACAGCCCTGTGCCAGCCGTCAATGTGAGAGGTTTGTTACAAATGTACATATAAAGCTTGGCAACAACAAACAACAAAACTATTAATCCACTGTTTTATGGTATCAATAGCAACGTTTTCTGAGGAAAATTGTTAAATTGTATTTAACAAAAGCATATATTTATTGTAGTATTAGCATAACATCCCAGGTGGGAAATAGATGATCACATGTGTTTGGTGGCAATGGAAACACATTGTTTAATTAGAGGATTGAAGAATGCTTAAAAAATTATAGTGGATCTGACTTGTGATCTGGATCATCTCTAAATTTTAATGGATTGTTCCTTGGGCCAATACCCTTCTCTGGTAAAATTTAATTAAAAGCTATCCATAACATGTTGAGTAATAATAAAAAGTAAATTATAAATAATAAAAAGGGATATTGTTGTGGTACCTCAGCGTGGGCGTGTGTTTGTGTGTATGTGTGTGTGTGTATGTGCAAGTTTTTAGGCAAAAACTTAAGTGGAGATCAAATTATTTTAAAAAACGGTGCCAATCCCCCTTTCGGTTCTGAGCTGAAGGGCAATTACGACACATCAATAAATCAATGCATCCGTCATTGTGAATACAGATGTTATTATGGTTTTTTTTTTAAATAGTACGAATTGGAACTGGACAAGTCTCTATTGAATAGAGATTGAAATAGTGAAAATTGTTGTAGGTTAATGCAGTATACTCAGACAGGTAGCTGTAAGACACAGATGTTTAGTTTTTTTTGACAAAATAGCTTAATTCGTGGAATAATAATCTCATTACTTATCTTTTCGTGATGTTTTTCTTTTTCTTTTTACAAATGTTTATTAAAAGTGTTCCCCATAGGACATTATTGAGTTGGTAAACAGGTCAAAACTGTAGGCTGGAGAAGGATACATAGACACACATGTCTTCGTTTATAACTAGATGCCTGTGATTCTCCATGCAGTTATTTGTATCATAATCTAATCATTTTATATTAGTACATTTGTTGCAAAAGCAGAGCATGCTGTGCATTCAAATAGATGTTTCTTCCAGTAGGGAACAGGCGTTATCATTTGGAAACGAAAATGTACAGACATTTCATTATCATGGGTACAGTTCTTCAACTCAGTTTTGGGTCTCTAATACATACTGTAATTTTAAGTATATAAACCGCTATTTTTTTCACACACTGCAGAATAAATACACAATGAAGCGGCAAGATGAAGACTTTTACAGCCTTGCGGCCTAGCGTTTACTGCCATGTTACAGGCAGTATAACATGGCATTTATTAAAATGTGTGTTAATGCTGTGACTGTAACTGCCAGTGGAACATGACATAATAAACATCTCATATTATAACTGGGACACCTGGGGTATGTGTACAAACTTTTTTTTTCTGTTTCAACTCAGTTGGTACTTATTGTCCATAAATTGCAGTACAGGTGTAATTAAAATGGCAACCATGTACATTGCATTTCAGTCCATTTGTATTTCATTGTTTCAAGATACCAACACATTGTCATTAACATGATGATGATTGTTTGAGATTGTAAAAAAATGTTGCATCCTTATATATACTATTTTGTATAATTTCCGGCTGGCCAAGCAGGTTTTCGTGTATGTGTGTGCGTGTGTTCATCGGAGAGAGAGTGGAAGGATAGTCTCCACATTGATTTTTCATCCTTGAATTTTTAATGTTTGTGAATCGATTGCGACCCACCGTCACAGCACCACATGCATCAGAGTCCCAAGTTATTTCCCTCTTGTCTAGAACTGCCGCATGATAGCGTTGGTATTCAGATGCATGGTTTCTTAACTTTTGTTGGCAAAAAGAAACCTATAAGATAGAGTGTGGCGATTAGTTAAAGGTACAATCTGATATTTTTTATTAAGCAATATGTGAAAATATCATGTTAAAGTTGACCAACTTTCTAATTTGGATTGATTTTGCAATGTCATTATCAAAGTTCCCATTGTTTAAACCCAATTTGTCAAATAATTAAATTATTACATTGACACTCCTGTTGCTTCTCTCATTATTTCAATAATCATTCTTTGCTGTTGCATTTTACTGAGCTTTTTTATGTTTATGCATTTAGCATGGTCTTTTAGTATGCCTTGTCTGTGCCCTTCTCTTTATTTGTAGTCTGTCCCTCCCAACCAGTGTTGCCACAGTTACTTCGAAAAAATAACTAAGTCAGATTACTCGTTAGTTACTTTCTTTTCCAAGTAACTAAGTTAGATTACTTGTTACTTTATTTTTAAAGTAACTAAGTTAGTTAAGTTAGATTTTAAAGTAACTAAGTTATACTTTAAAGTCTGTGCTGCTAGCGGCTAGCAGCACAGATATAAAAGGTAGAAATACAAGCATGATTACCATGAGCACTAATATGTTGACATCATTAGGCATACTTCTCTACACAAGTACCTCTATGTAGGGTAAAAATATAGCCTGTATGTACTCAAAGATTGCAGGAGAGACGACTTCCCGGTGTACCACTGTGCTGAGCTAACTATTAGCATCTATGAATATAGCGCTCAAGCCCGCTGCCCTGGGCCACTCCACCACGCCCGCCAACTATTGGTATTAAACAAATTAAAAACGCCAAATCTGACGCAAATTATGACCCCCCTCACACAATTAACCGACAATTAACCCAGCAACATACATAACAACATAAATTTTGACTGGTCTTTAAATAGGTTAAACGTTCTGCTAAAATTGGAATATTTGTATTGGAAATCCCATAGGGCTCTGTTTTCTGAGACAAGCTCCACCCACTCGAGGCAAAAACCAATGAGGAAGTTGGGGGTACCGTGATGTACATATTTTACAGTCTATGGGTCAATGAGAATGCAAGGAATGCGTTTGCTGTGAAAATACAAAAACCTGTTGAGCAGTTGAATTTCAGGTGCTTTATAGAGCAGTATTTGCGGCTTCATCCCATAATACTCGCTGTGACACAGAATTGAGCCCTGCCGGAGACCTGGTCGCACTGCACTAGTATGCCAGGCAACAGTTATTGTTGTCACTAGTGCTACAACGAACAATTGTTTTAATACTATTTTAATTGATTGGTTGTCACTTTTGGATACTTTTTATTCACTAGAAATACCGAAAAATATTTACAGCGAGCATCAACTACAGGAGATCTTGGAAATCGTATCAACTCGATATACAGTCAAATTAATCAACAAATGTACAGAAATTAAATTACTTACTGTGGCACAAACTCATTACAATTAATTTAAACATAATATTTTGATGTTTTATTCATATTCATGTTTTTTTATTAATGATGTACATTTAAATATTTTGTATTTTCAGAAATATGAAAATATATATATATAACATGGTGGAGCATCAGCACAAAATTAAAAATAAAAAAAAATTATTACAACTAAAACCAAATAACATGATTTAATTCCTTGGCATTCTACGATTATTCAATTTGTTGCAGATTAGTGCCAATAGTTGACAAAATGGCTGAAATAGGGGGTTGGGAAAATGTACAGCGACACCTAACGGGAAAGGAAAAAAAATCTCAGCTTCAAGTAAATTATATATGTCTCCCTTGCAACCAAATGACGAATAACATTTTAATATTTGTCATCTATGATTTGCTGTGGTGTGGCTATACCAAGTGAAGCATGCTCGGCCCACTGCCTGTCAGCAAGTGTGCCACGACAGAAAGGTCAGGAGTGACGTTAAAAACATCCAACGTTTAATCAAGGAACGGGGAGGAGGAGACTTGTCAGAGGAGGTTACAGATGGGGGTGAGAGGTCAAAATGCAGATGGCCCAGGAATTGCAATGTAGTCCTTAGTGGGTTGGGAAGGAGGTGAAAATGTTACAATACATATATTGAAGGCAGAGATGGTAAGTAACACTTGACTGTACTTAAGTACATTTTTCAAGTAAATAGTACTATGTATTTCTCTGACGACTTTTTACTTGTAGTCAGTACATTTCCAACACAAATATAATATAATTTCTACTTCTTACTTTCCGAAAACAGACTTACTTTTTATAGACTAGATACATATACCATATTTTGTTTGCATTATGACGATTATCATGAGGTAATGCAGCCTAATGTAAAGACCATGCATGTGACATTTTGTTCAATATGTATCTTTACACAACAAACTAAGAAATTATTATTTCCTGACATTTTTGTACTTTTTACTTTTAAAAATACTGTAATGAATGCACAGCGCAGTGCATTCTGGGCCGGCACCGTTGGTGCCCTGGCATGCACCGACACGCCCCTTGTGAAGTACTTTTTTCACTTTCACTTCAGTAACTATTTGGATGACTACTTTTTACTTTTACTTGAGTAATATTTTGCTGAGCTAACAATTATTTTACTTAAGTAATTTTGTATGGCTTCTCTGCCCATAGCTGATCACAATACATTGGCCTTAATTGTATACGTACCAAGAATGATTTAATAAGCAAGCCCACGACACTCAGACACACAGAGTGCTAGTAAACATATGCATGGTACTGAGGCTGATTACAACGAGTTTTGAGCTTAATAACACAATTATTGACCTTTTAAAAATGCGTGCAAACTGATGTCCGTCCTCTGCAGTAGTCTGCACTGTTTCCTCTTTCTGGAATGAAATTTGTAACCGTGGATGCTGCCGCGGGGTGGGACCGTGAGAGTCACGAGCCGTCAGTCAGGTGTGAGTCACGTGACAGACGCGTCTCATCAGGTTGCCAGAAGGTCGAGCGTCTTTCGGTCTCGAGTTGAGTCTGTTAAAGTTATACTTACGACGCGATGTAACGCACGTAAATGTATACTTGCTACGTGATTTAATGAACGTGAGTGGGGTTTTACTGACTACATGATTTCCACTGATCATGATTTAAAGTTATACAGATCAGTGATCACATGGTTTCCGCTATTCGCCGTTTGCGTTCATGACGTAATACGAAACATTTGTTTCGGGCCACATAATGGAACTACCTGCGATCAATCTAAAGGTAAGTGCGTGTATGCGCGCGAGTCAGCATGCTCGCACATGTGATGGCGTGGTTGCGCATATTACTCTTTATTTATTTAAATCTTTTGTCTTTTCAAGCAGATAATGTTAATGCATGAATTACGAATGCCTAGACAATGTTCAAAATTACATGTTAAGGCAATTGTTCTTTAAACAGAATAGCATGCAGCAGTTTTGTACTTAATTACCATTTGTAGTTATACTGGAAATAATGATAGCTTAGTTGGTGCATTTTTGTTTTTTTACAGTTCTTGTTATCCCATTAATCTCCACAGGCTGTCATTGTGGTCCACTGGCTGCTATCAATATGGTGAGTTATCCTCATATCTAAACCTCTCATTTAAACAGCTTATTATTATTATTATTATTATTATTATTATTACTGCATAGTAAAAAAATGTCACATCTGAGACTACGTTCATGAAAAGGGATACAGAGTAGAATAATTAGGTTGTTGTTTGTTCCATTATATTAAAGTACTAGTTTAGAGTATTTTTCATGGTCATGATTGATAAATGATTTGGCATTTCCGCGGCTTTAAAATACATATATTCCTTTTTTCAGAGAATGTGCCGCACAGCTCCACCCATGGCAAAGGGGCCACTCTGATGTGACAAATATATCACCTAACAGTTATATTCAACACTTAATTCTTTACCACTTAATTCTTATACTTTACCACTTAATTGTACGTATATACGTACAGTGCATACTTCACTGTACGTAATACCACCAAAATGTCACGTGCAACAGCCCTATTAGTAGCAGGATGCAATGCTCTTGCTGTACATCTTCGGTGCCAAACCATGTCTCTCATTTTAATGACAAATCACTTGACTGTGTGTGTGTGTGTGGGTGTGTGTGTGTGTGTGTGTGTGTGTAAGATTGTCCATGTGAGTGTTTGCGTCAGTGTGAGTGCATATATGTTTGTTCACCGTTGGTCTGTGTGTGTTTGACAGT
>OMKY01118004.1:0-11553 GCA_900302395.1 Bregmaceros cantori | reverse complement strand
TGCCAGGTCAACATGAATGTGTGAGGGCTGGTCTGAAGCCGTGCCTAGTTACGGTGTGTTGGGTCTGGTCATGCCAGGTCTGAAGCCGTGCTTCGCACGGCCTAGTTACGGTGTGTTGGGTCTGGTCATGCCAGGTCTGAAGCCGTGCTTCGCACGGCCTTGTTGCGGTGTGTTGGGTCTGGTCATGCCAGGTCTGAAGCCGTGCTTCGCACGGCTGAATGCTGGTCATGCCAGGTTAACATGATTCATGAAATACTGAAGACAGGTGTATGTATCTCCCCATTCAATCCCTATGTGATTATATTACATGCACTGTTGGGTCGGGCCATGCCTGGTCGGCTTCATTTTTCAATGGCTCTTGGGAGTTGGCCTGTCTACCACCCCTATGAATTTGGTGTGCGTGCGTCGAAAAATGTGGTCGTGGCAACTTCGTGAAGTTCTCCCCCATTCTATCCCTATGGGATTTCGGACCCGCTTTTCCGGAGATTTCCGGAAAACCGCCGGAGATCCGGCTTATAAAAGTAATAGCAATAATCGTCCCGCCAGGCCGCACCTAACGCAGTTTTCGCTTTTCCGCTGCGATGTAAACTGTCCGAGGAGAAGCGAACCGAAAAACGGCGGAATAAATAATAAATAATAATAAATTTTTTGGGTCACGAATAACAATGGTTGGAATGCATTACATGCATTCACAACCAATAATACAAACAATACTACCTTGCTAAAGAGCCCAATATTTTAATGTTTTTTGTGATCCATTCGGACCACACGCAGGCATGTAGGAAAGCTGTTGGTGGGAGGAAGCGAACGACTCAACAGAGCTAACTGCGCAGCACCAATTTCTTTTTTAAATAGTTGAAAATAAAAATAAAAACATTTCCTCACCAGTTGGAAGTGCAGCCTCATCGGTCACCTCTACAACCTCAGCTTCGGTCTCTGCAGGGACCGCAGCAGCCTCGGGGGGCGGAGTAGTTGTAGCTGCTGCTTCCAGTTCGGTTTCCACCACTGCCTGAACGACGGCAGCCTCAGTTGCATCCACGGTTGCTACAACTTTTCGGGGATAAGTGAAGTTAATTGCTATTCTTGTTGGATTTCTACTTTTTTATACATTCTATATAATTGGACAATGGTTGCGTGGCGTCACCTATTATTCAATTCACAGGCCTGCCGTATTTGCGGCAATCGCCATAATTGAAGTACTGGAGATTGGAAGGGTGACAGTTGACACGTCGAAGAATCAATCTAATCAAATTTGGGGAGGTTGCGGTTGAAAATTACATAATATTACATAATGCTCAGTGGATGACGGGCGGATTTGGTTATGAAAATAGACGAAAAAAAACTTAAGAGTACAAAGTACTGATCCAAATACTCAAGTAAACGCAAAAAGTACAGGCTCTGAAATGTATTCCAAATATTTTTGAAAGTAAAAAGTACTATCTATCCATATATACAGTATATAGACCGTATGGTCACTGTTCAGGTGTGAGTCGCACAGCCAAGCACTACAGAAGAAATAACTAGGCTTCTCTGTAATGTCCCTGTCAAATAATTGGGGAAAAAAAAGTTCACTGTCTCGTCGCCTTTCATAACCCAAACCAATTCTTGTGAATTTGTCTGCTTAAAAACATATATTTATGTAACCAATATATAAAAAGTAGCCTGAAAATGTACTGAGTAACAGTAAAAAGTCATGGACTAGTGTTTGGGAACGCACCTTCTTCGATCATCTCTTCAGGAACGGCAGTCTCATCAACTTCTGGAGCGTCTGCTTCCTCAACACCTTCCGCGGCAGGTTCAACCGCTCCCTCTACTGGCGCTGCAACGTCCGCGACAACTCCTTCATCAACAGCTGCGTCTTCCGCGGCTGGGACCTCCACTTCCTCGGGTAGGGCCACTGCCTCTTCTGCAACAGGGGCCGCCGTTTCTTCGGCATTGGCTTCCTCGACCGCTGGCTCTGCGGCAGCTTCAACCACAGCACCCTCTGCCGCAGGAACCTCCACAGCCGCCTCAGGAACTTCAGCAGCTGCATCCACCTCGTCCACATTGGTCACCTGAGGTAACAATTTTAATTAGCTTTAATTTAATTTTACAATTTGAAAATTTTCAGTTTCAACTAGAAGCACTCAGAGATTGCAAACCTGCACCGTAGTGGTACAAAAGCATAGTACTGATAGTGCTAGCAGTATGTGTGGCAACCCATTATCAATGCAAGTGTTCGTAGAGTAGTGTGATTGCGATTGAACATGCCAACTACATTTCACAGCGGCCCCTGGACCCGGAAGTCTAGTCACGTCACCGCACAGCGATGTATCGGTAAATTGTGGATTAAGTATGATTATGTTGCTTATAGGCTACAGAAGTGCACCAAAATGTAATCACTTCTTTCTTTTGTCATTTCCAACAACTGTGCAAAATTTCATCCAGATCTGTGCTCAACTCTTTTAGTTATCGAGGGGACAAACCAACGCTGCTAAAACATAACCTGCTCCGTGGCTACGCCCCGCCGCACGTAATGATTGCATGTCTTGGTGAATTGGTGTTATTTTATTGCGAGTTCCAAGAGTCAGTGGCCCTCTATGGATCTTCATGGACTGATTGCATTGTTCATTCATTGTTCAATTCAGCTCTAGAATTTTGCTACGGCAGCAGGTAATTTCGTCACAGTAGTGGTTTAGTCACAGAAGGGTTAGGGGTTTGGGTAGTGGTTGGAGTTAGGATTAGGGTTGGGGTTAACCCATAACTGTACTGTGACTAAACCACCTGTATCCTTTGCTACTCATTAACTCTTAGTTAGTTCAAATGGCATACCTCTCTTGGACGCATCTTTCAAATTCAAATAGTCTAGCCTTACAACACAAACTAATGTTAGAACCTGATGTAACATCACTTTACTTTGTCAATATTTTTTAAGTACTGTGGGAGTACTAGAGTTTACAAACCTCAGGAACATCTGCCGTGGCAGCTGCATCTGCTGCTGTTGCTTCGGCTGCGTCAGTTGCTTCGGCTGCGTCGGTTTCTTCTGCTGCGTCAGTTGCTTCGGCTGCGTCAGTTGCTTCGGCTGCGTCAGTTGCTTCTGCTGCGTCAGTTGCTTCGGCTGCGTCGGTTGCTTCTGCTGCGTCAGTTGCTTCTGCTGCGTCGGTTGCTTCTGCTGCGTCAGTTGCTTCGGCTGCGTCGGTTGCTTCTGCTGCGTCAGTTGCTTCAGCTGCGTCGGTTGCTTCGGCAGCATCAGTTGCTTCGGCTGCATCCGTTGCTTCAGCTTCTGTGTTGTCATCTGGCTGGACGGAGGCAGAGAGAGCCAGATCTTCAGCCAGGGTGGCCTCAGTTGCAGCAGGAACAACCAGGGCATCCTCGGGGGCCACAGCAGGTGTGTCCTCTGCTGCAGTAGCAGCAGACGGAAGCACAACAACCACAGGGGCGGCTGAACCGTCGGCAGGTGCCACTGGAGCAACTAGCCAAAAAGAGGAAATGGAGATATGTTAATGAAGCATTGCACACTCAAAGCAACATATTATCATACGTCTTTGTGGGGCCCATAATCAACACATGTTTATATATATTGCCCTGCCATGACTAACATTAATGGAAAACTCCTCTCTGTAGCCCCCATTGGCAGATATCTTTGTTCCCTTTGGCCCCATCTAGAGTCAGACCCAAAAACATGCATGGTAACCTTGAGCTGCTAACCCATCGCAAAGACAATTTATCTGTGCTGCCCAGTAGCTCAGTTGGTTGGGCAGAGCGCTGGAAAGCACGTATACTCCTTAACGGCGCGGTGAGTCGGTGGTTCGAATCTCGCCACTGACGACTCCCGCATGTCTGTCCCCCCCATCTTCACCTGTTTCCGCTAACCCTAATAAAGATTAAAAAACAGCCTCAATGGGCTAAAAAAAGAAGAAGAAACATTTATCTAAATATTATTAAATTGTGCATTTGAGCAATGTCTTACCGGCAGTGGGCTCAGCACACTCATTGGGGATGCTGGCCATCAGAACCACAGTAGGTTTATATGCTCCGGCTGACAGGTACGTGTGGGTGACGGTGAGGTCTCGGGAAATTAGCGCTCCAGTCTGGTCCCCAAAGTCCCAGTTGAAAGTGACGTCGGAGTTACTGAGATACTGGCTGGGATCGTGAAGCTTGATGGTGAAGGCGATGGCTCGGTTCTGAATGAAGCTTTGGTCGTTCTGGTTCAGGTCGTTTATTTGGCTGAGTGAAATGGTGAAGGGGATCTGGTCTGAGAGTCACAGAAAGGAAAGATTTTGGAGTTAGAATTAAATTTGAAAAATAGATGATGTGATAGTCCAAATGTATCTCCCTGGGTACGGAACACAGGATCCTGGCTGTTTAGTTCCTTCATTTTATTGCCCACAAATGGAAATTTGCCTTTTGTAGCATCATTCACAGAACAGAAAGAACATATGACAACACACAAAACATCTTAGCAGCAACAATAAGGGACAACATGGACATGTACGGTGTACATGGGCAGGTCTAATGAGACATTCACTGTCTTGATGGTGTTAGGAATGCACACGGCCATCACACCGACGTTGAACTTCAGACATTGAACTTAGCCTTGAAATAAGCCACCCTTCAGACTTAGTTCTGAATTGTCCCTGTCGCCACTTATACAACGTTGCCTCATGATTGTTTGCTTTGCCTGTCTTCATAAAAATTCAAAAGCATTTTGTAACTAAGCCTTTAGCATTCAGCCACTTCTTAGTATAAAGTGCCGAGTTTTTTTGAGGAAAGGGATTATTTTAAAAAGCTGGCCAGCCTTTGACGCTTCAATGCCAGAAACCCACTGCTTGTCTTAGACGGCTGCATTCATGCTATACAAATGTAAAGGCAAATGCTCTCATTTTGTATATTTTTCGAAATAATGATATGCGAGGTACAATCACCACAATTATATGACAATAATATCACCACAAAAATCGGAGCTTAATATCACTTAATTTAATTATTGGGGAGTCAAGCTTCTTCTTCAAGCTTACCTGTAATGGAGAACTGTGTAGAGGCGTAGCCAAGAGGAATGAACATGTCCTCTCCACGGCTGTGGTAAATGACCACCTCCATCTTGTAGGAACCCAGCGGGATGTTGGCTGTGTCGAGCGTTAACGAGGATGATGGTCCATCAGCCACCTGCCAGAAGCGTCCTGCGAAACAAAAACAAAACCTTCAGTTCAAGTGCAATAATAGCCACAGATTTGCAGAGAAATGTCCACCATCCCCATAGAATCTATAATGTTAATCTGGTTAAACTACAGCCAGGGGTCACTCTGTGTATATACTCAATTACATTTCGCCCCCGTTACACATGCTATGATCACGGGCCACAGTCAGGGGTTTGTAAAACAGACACAGCGATCGTCATCCCATTATTTAAATCAACCCTGTCGTTAACCTCTGACCGTAGCGTTTAAACCCAAACTAACCCGGTACTCGGGACCTGCCCAGGGCGACCTAACCCCAGAGTTCAAAGGGTGCCAAGACTGCCAACTCACGGGTCTGTGTAGACTCAAGTGGGTTTAGAAGACAACCCACTAAATGTCCCTGAAATAGTAACTTATTTATTTCTTTTACAAAGCGCCCGGGGGCCCGCGGTGGCCGAGCGGGTAGAGAGCGCGTCCCCCAGACCATAGGTTGAGCAGTGTCCAGCTTTTCTGCAATGTCTCCCCCCGACTCTTCATCCCAATTTACGATTTAATCCTGTCACTATCTCTCTCAAAAAGAGAATCAAAAACGGTGCCGGCACCCAAAAAGTAACTTACAAAATAAAAAAATGCCGTCAACTCGGATCATTTTCAGCTCTATTCAGGATCAGCTGGAAAAGGAAGCGGAAGGAGACATGCGTCAAAACTATCTTGAGGGGTAGCAAACCCTATGACTCTCCGCATATATGTGCTTTGTAGTTTATTGTAACAAACTGAGGCGCTGCAACACACAGTGACTAATTTATTCTCTATGATGGGAAAGAAATGTTTACCCCAGGTCTTCCACACAAAGACATAGTGAGGCTTCTTGTCTGGACGGGTGTAGTTTGATCCATTGGGGAAGGAGTTCCTGTTGCTGGCACGGTCAGCGTAGACAGCCTCTCCCTCTCTATGCTCTTGTCCTGTACAATAAAATGAAATCGTTTGCAATCAATTAATTAACAACATATCTGCAGCAAATGTGGCGCCATCTACAGGATCCGGGATTTACAGCATTTTGATAATAAATTGGATTTTCCTTAGCAACTCAACGTTATTTGGAAGTAGCAGTGGTGAAAGTTTCAGACCACAAAAACATTTACAAAGTGCTACTTCAACAAAACCACGTTTGTAAATTCTAAATGCGCTTGTATTAATACAATGTTTTGTGAAATTAAGGAATTCATTGAAAAAAATCAACAACTCACCATCCACAGTGCAGTTCCTTGCCCACACCACCTGGCCATCGGGTAGCACCGTCTGATTTGGTGGGAATTGCAGGTCAATGTTGAATGTGATCTTAGCGCCAGTCAGTGTGGGTGCGTCGTTCTTCACGCCAAAAGTCACCTGACCCCCTGAAGCACAGATCACAACGTCAGGGTTTTGATTACTGGAGTCATTTCACACATTTACAGTGCACACCAATGCAACTGCCTGCAACTTTCTGCAACCGTTCCGTTGCATTGGTGTACACTGACCTTTTTTGTTTTTACAACTGGCACTCGCCATTAGGCACGATCAGCCTTTAAATTAAAGGCGATGGGACATGAAAAACAGACTGTTTCCTGTATTTCAATCGTGCCGATGATTAATTTTGGCCATGAAAACCTTTAGTTGGGCCGTTTTCTGATTATACACCATTTGTAAGTTAAAGGAACTCACCCTTCCAGCAGGTCCTGAATCGTGAGTCTCCATCTCTCCATACAGGGTACCTCTTTGAGTCCCATGAGCGGTACCGTGTAAAATGAACTTTGGACTCTGAAAGGATAAAGGCATGTATATCATAGGCCTTTCAACTGCTGCTTCTCATCACCATGGTTAGATAGTATTTGAAATAGCATATGTGCATTGCTAAACCCATTTTCTAATCGGTTGTGATCTAATGTTTTGTTAATGTAATTCGTTGTAGTAACTCCCTCGTCACCGAGGATGAAAGTTTCAAAATGGGCGTGACACTCACCAACATGAGTTCAAGTTTCTAAGTATTAGCTAACATTATCCACTGAGTCACCAATGATTCAAACAGGAGAAACACACATTTATGCATAGTGATTAGTGGATTATGGATTATTATACATGGCACAGGCCGGTTTATTTTCAATCATTTTTAACAAAAATACAAATAAATCACAGAACAGGGGGCTTTCGCGGTGCCGTGGGTTCTCCCCTTGTCAGGTTCTCCTCGACGGCTTGTTTGCGTTGTCTACCCCCCTTCTCTTCAACCCGGTTTACGACTAATTATATCTAATAAAAGATGAAAAACGGCACTGACGACGGAAAAAATAACTTGCAAAAAAAATCACAGAACAAATAGCACCCTTAAAGAAGGTAATTAGCATTATCAAAAACAAAACTCATCCGTTCCGTGTTGACAAATAGAGTGGATTGCTCTAATGTGGGTCCTTTTTTGCAAATTTCTAATGTTTCTAATGTGAGTCAGCGAAATATAATGTGGAACAGTTTAACATAATGTTGTGTTGGACACATTACCATAGGTTCACTGACATTCATTAGTTTAGGGAGGAGCCAGAGCCACTGGAGCTTAGCTTAATGTGGCCCACATTAGGGCAATCCACCCGACAAATTAGGCTCTTTGGAAGAGATGCTTACTGAGATGGTAATGATGGCAGCGCCCCATGACTGCAGGAATCACACCCCCTCCCCACTCTCCACACCCCCGCTCTACCCGCTAGCTCCCAATCCTTTTCATGTGACCATCACCTGAGAGTTGAGACGTCAGATTCCAGCTCACAAACCCCTCGAGCTGCTGCCCACTAAGCTCTGTGAGAGACTCCCTATTGGGTGTAGGCAACATACTTTCTAAATCATTTTATTATTATTATTATCATTATCATTATCATTATTATATTAGCAACTATTCAAATGTTCAATCAACACTAGCACCTAAAATATGCACTGAAGTTTAAATTTCCATCAAATATTCTCCACAAATGATATGTGAACACATACGCTTATAATGTATAAATTATCTCTACTTTGGTTCATTCTAAAAATATGCCTTCTGATGGCAGTTCTTGTATACTTTGAAGTTAATTTGATATTAATGCAAAAAACAATAAATGTACAAAAAGTGGAATTATTATATATTTGAAGAATTGCTATATATTTATTATATATATATTATATTATTCTGTTTTCCTTTCCCATTAAAAACACATTATTAATTTAAAATATACAGGGTGATTTATAGGGTGGGTTGCCCTAATGTGGGCCCTTTTTTCAGCTTCCTCAGCTTCCTAATGCGGTATAATCAGTTGCCTAATGTGGTACAGTGAAATTAAAGGTAATGTGAACTTCATTTACCATAGTTTGTTCTTACCATAGTTTCACTGATATTCATGTGTTTAGGGAGGAGCCAGAGCCACTGGAACTTAGGTGTCCCACGTTAGGCAGTGGGCCACTTTAGGGCAATCCACCCTATGCCTATTACTAGTCACACGTTTCTTTTGGCTAAGTAACTTCAATATGATTACTGATTTGGGAAAAATCGAAAGCAAACTCACGCGCTACAGATGACAGAGCCAACAGGAGCAGCCACAAAGTTCCAGATCCCATGGTGAGTCTTCCCTCGTTCTTCTCCTTCCAAACCACACGTCTTCCCTGCTCCTAGGCCTTCCCAACCACACGCTGACTGACTGCTAAGGGGGCAGTTCCAACTCTTTTTAAGGGGCGTTGGGTCTAATGACACCATTGTCCTTAGCACCGCCCCCCCCACACACACCCACAGTTAGTATTCCATCCATCACAAATTGTCTGTGCATTGTTTTAGATTAATCACAAGACTATGTATGGGGCTGGATTGTGGATAGATTGCTGATAGTTGCATTTTTTTTATGGTAGTTTTGCACTTGGTAGCTGAAAACTAACTAAAAGTAACTTAAAAGTAATCTAAATTAGTTACTTTTAAAATTAATTAGTCAGTTATTTAATTTTCTCTTTTTAAGAGGAGTACTGATTAATCAGTAGTCTGATTATTTTTTTAGAAGTAACTCTGGCAACTCTGGTAGCAGTAATTCATTAAGTAGTAATGAGTATAGCTGGTATTAATATGGTATTGTTAATAGCATGTATATTATGTAGTAGTAGCATTAGTAGCAGTAGTAGTAAAACGGTTTGTTTGTATTACAATTTCCTTGTTTATTTGTTACAATTTCTGTTGCTTCACGCTGCCTTATCACCATGTGAGCGCTGAAATCAATTACCACGTCTGTCAATTTACTGTGAAGCCTAATTGTCTGTGAAAGAAACTTAACTCTCTGTGACCAAATGAAGAACTAACTGTCAGTGTCCAGCATTTTCACGCCAATGAATACACACATAAAGGTTCTACCCATATTATGAAGGAATTAAACAGGGTGGATTGCCCTAATGTGGGCCCTTTTTTGCAGCTTCCTAAAGTGGGACAGTCAGTTGCCTGGTACAGTGAAATGTAGAGTTGAACAGTTGAACTTAATGTTAGATACATTACCATAGTTTGCTTTTACCATAGTTTTACTGAAATGTATTCGTTTAGGGAGGAGCCAGAGCCACTGGAGTTTAAGTGTCCCACATTAGGACAATCCACCCAATAATATCTTATATAAATAATGGATCTCTGGGAGCCCCATACAAAGTCTTGTTGCTGTGGCTTAGATCACAGCACACACAGCGTTGCAAGGTCGCTCCCCCTTACGTGCATAAACTGCCTGTTTGCTCATGCCCGCTCTCTCACCCCACTTTCACACTAATGTGTGAAAGAGAAATTGGCGCTTGGGCCGAAAAAAAGAGGAGGATCTCTACTCTCTAGTCATATTTGTATTCACAATTTCTTTCCATTGTAAGAATGTCTTTTGACGTCTTTGGCAATAACTATGTTTTTGTAGAATGTCGTTGGACCCTGAAGTTAACAGCCCTTTGCTTTTTGCCTTAGCAAAAAGCAAGGTGAAAATAGGATCACTGACCACCGAAAGGAAACATGGCCAGTGGTCCTCCCTAACAGTATGGCGTTCGTGGAGTAGCACCATACGGTGTTCACTGTACAGGAAATTATGACAATTGTAATTGCGTAAAAGTATCTTTACTTTTCTTAAATTGTACTAAAAGTAAAATTACCCATCTCAAAATTACTTCATTTAAAATGTAATGAGTATAATGAGTAAACCTTACTTTCAATTATTTAAAAAGCATGAGTCATGATTCATTAATTTTTTTAATCAATATTCATATTACTGCTTTTAACTAGAAATGCCCTCCAAGAATGCAGACCTCTGCCAAGGAAGCTTTTTTTTTTTTACTTTAAGCTACACACGAGTTTAACTTTCCACCCGAAATAAAAATTTCACCATCCACCAATACCAATTGTAATCAGTAACGTGAGGGGACTCAAATGTAATGAGTACAAAGTACTAAGGTAAAAATGTACTTGAGTAAAAGTAAAAATTACACATTTCAAAAACTACTCAGAAAATTACAAATTACTCATAAAAAGTAATTGATTACAGTAATGTGAGTAAATGTAGTTCATTACTTTCCACCACTGGAAATGAGGTGTGTCTCGCTCAATAGTTACAAATGATGGTATCCTTTAACAAACATATGCATTCCCCTGATTGTGCGTGTAGGGTGGATTGCCCAGTGGTGGACCAGTGCCTAACGTGGGACACCTAAGTTCCTTCTGGCTCCTTCCTAAACTAATGAATGTCAGTGAAACTATTGTAAAAGCAAACTATGGTAATGTGTCTAACATTAAGTTCAACTGTTCAACAGTACATTTCACTGTTCCACCTTAGGTATCCGACTATCCCACATTAGGAAGCTGCAAAAAAGGGTTAGGGTTAGGTTAGGGTTAGGGTTAGGGTTAGGGTTAGGTTAGGGTTAGGGTTAGGGTTAGGTTAGGGTTAGGGTTAGGGTTAGGTTAGGGTTAGGGTTAGGGTTATTACATGTTTAATCACTATGTAATAACATTGTAATTACTATAAAATTACATTGTTTAATCACTATTTAATTGCATGGCAATCACATGGTTAATTACAATGTAATTACATGATGAATAACTGTGTAATTAAATAGTAATTATTCATGTAGTGACATGAATGATTACTATTTAATTACATGATGAATTACTGTTTAATTACATGGTAATTACATGGTAAATTACCATGTAATTATATGTTAATTACATGTTAATTACAATGTAATTACATAGTAATTAGTCATGTAATTACATGGTTAATTACTATGTAATTACATGGTAATTACATGATTATTACTAACTAATTACATTGTAATTACATGGTAATTGCATGGTTAATTACTATGTAATTAATTAAATGTTAGGAATGTCGAGTCCCAAAGGAAT
>OMKY01118003.1:0-12061 GCA_900302395.1 Bregmaceros cantori | reverse complement strand
GGCCGGAACAGAAGTCTTAAAAAGATTATTCTTTTTTTCCTCCGTTTTTTTTGTTTTTGTTTTTTTTCAAGAGTCTGTTTTTGGAATTACGAGCGTCCGCTTGATTGCGACACGGCATAAGACGTGTGGAAAAATGAAAACGTACGATGCTTTATTTTATTTGTTTGGCTGATGTTATTATTTTGTTATTATTATTAATATTATTATTGTTTTTTTTATTTAGTTGTTACTGGTTTTAAGAACACACCCCCGAGACTCCGGGGTGTGCTTGGGGGGAGGGAGGGCGAGGGGGTGGGTGGCGTTTGGGGTGGTTGACGTACAATCATAAGACATGCATTGTGCATCTGCAAAAATAGCATTTGTAGCAACAGATTGACAAGAAGAAGAAGAAGAAAAAAAAAGCATTTCACTTTTTCCATGAGAAAAACTGAAACCCAATTTAATTTTTTATGTTGTCATTTTTGGTGTTCATTTGCACTGATATCTGAAGAATAAAGTTCTAAAATGCATGAGCTCGTATCACAGAGCTGTCTGTCTTCTGCTGCACTCATTTCTGTTTAATCATAGCGGCATATTGTTCCCCTGTTATTGTAACTTAACGCATCCTATTGTAATGCTGTTTTATTATTGTAATAATAATAATTGTCTCATTGTCCCAAGTGTTATCATACTTGTTTAATAATAGCAGGGCTTGCAAACGAAACTATTTTTAAAACGTTCTGTTCTGAGCGGTTCAGGTAGGCCTGTGTTCAACGTTTTCAACCGTTCCACCACCAAAATATCGGTCCTGAACCGGTTCGTTCTTAAAGTTCTGCTACTGAAAATAATTTCACGCGTCAGATTTGGCGTTAATATTTTTTTATTTCAGCTCCTATAGGATCCCATTCATTCTGACTCTGTCGTTGGCACCCCTAGCGGACAGTACCACCGGAAGAAGTCGCGTGTGGGGTGTCTCTCTCTCATATATTGTATAGTCTATCTCTCCTAGTACCGGTACTTTCAACAAAGGCATCGCGCAGTCGGCGGGCACAAAAAAGTTTGATGAAAGCAATGGGATGACATCATGCACGCTGCATCCACTTTATATACAGTCTATGGTTGTAAATTAATGGAACGTGGCATCGTGTTAATCTTTGCACTTTATATGTGAATATAGCAACAAAAAATGATTTTCACACATTTACATTCATAAAATGGCCAAAAATGATGACTATAAGTGGATTTCTTGATTACTATAACCAAATTATTTAAACAGTGTTTGTATAGAAGTGATTCCGTCCCAAGCCTTTTTCTCAACATAAGTGGATGATTACTATATACATGATCACTACAAGCAGATTCCACTGTACTAGAAGCCCTCCTTGTCTTACTCCTTTGCCTGTACTGAAAGGGTTAGATAGGCCGTTTCCCCATTTCACCTGCAGATCAGTAAACCATACATAAGATGCATCTAGGTACCCCCCTAAGCATGAGTTTAATGAAGAGCGTATGTTTTTTATTCTCTCAAATGCCTTAGAAGCATCAGAAACCCTAGAAATATTGTAGTGCCATGCTTTCTATAGAATTCAACTATATCCCTGAAACGTTGAGCGCCAGCAATGTCATTGTTTTGCGTGCCGCTGCCACCCCCGCGTAAGGTCATTCGTGGTCACATGATAACTTTTGAACGGAATAGATTCGGTTTTAATACCATAGAATGTATATTAAGTAGACGCAGCGTGCGTGACGTCATCCCATTGCCATGAACGGACTAAGTTCCTTCCTCCCCTCCGGCAACCGCCATGTGAGAAAATACCCGCATATCGGGGCGGTCCAGGGAGGTTCAGAGATAGACCGTTTCCAAATATGGAGCTAAGGGCGTGTCTTATATGGTTCACTCAGCGCTACACTAATAATTTATTAAAATAATAATACATGTGCAGTGACTTGCGTACATGTGTACGTATTTTCAAAGACCATATTTTACCCTATATTAGAAGTGTGTAGAGAACTATGCCTAATTATGTCAATTAGGGGTGTCCAAAAAATCGATTTGAAATCGAAACCAGATTATTTTGCTCAGATGATTTTGATAAAAGTGAAATGGTCAAATCGGATTTCCTTTTTAACATTGATAATAATGATTTTACTGGTCTGTTTTCAAGTTATATGTGTGAATAAAATGTATATAAATTGAGAATTGTATTAATCATAAGCCAAAGGGTGAGACGTCTCTACTTAATTCCAAAAATGTACACCATTTGCAAAATTTGAAATATGAAACTTCTAGTTTCAATTCATATATTAATGTTGTTGTTTTTTTGTTGTTGCAAGAAATCGGAAACAAATCGAAAATCAAGATTTCAAAGACGTAAATCAGGATTACATTTTTTAGCAAAATCGTACAGCCCTAATGTGAACCTATCACTACGAAAAGTCTGAATAACTCCCCGATGATGCTAGCATAGCATGTTAACCGCTAGCTACTGGCTAGAATGCTAACCGGCTTATGCCGACCGAGACGCGGCTTGACTCGGCAGCGCAAAGAAAAGCTATAGTGCTGCTTTAGGCCTCACCAGCAGCCCGGACAGTCCGAGTAGCTCGGACAGTGATGAGATGAGATGAGATGATCACCGTATGGGACTTATTTGGGGCAATATATTAACATCATCAGGTATAGTTCTCACAAGGTCTTCTATATAGTCTAAACATATAGCCTATTGAAATATGTACTCACTTGTTGCAAGCTTTCCGGTGTATGCTGATGCTACTGTGCTAACAAAAGCATCTAGCTAACAACATAGCACTCAAGACCGCTGCCGCGGGTGGAACATACCACTAACCACTACACTATCTCACGCAGTAGAGTGGAGGCAACTGCTGCGTGTTGCTGGAAGGGGTTAGGGAAGCTCATAGTAGACGCAGCGTGCATGACGTCATCCCATTGCTTTCATCAAACTTTTTTGTGCCCGACTGCGCGCTGCCATTGTTGAAAGTACCCGTATATCCAGGAAAAGGAGAGATACAGAGAGCTATACAGTATATGAGAGAGAGACACCCCACACGAGACTTCTTCCGGTGGTACTGTCCGCTAGGGGCGCCAACGACAGCATCAGAATGAATGGGATCCTATAGGAGCAGAAATAAAAAATAATAACGCCAAATCTGACGCGTTTGTGAAATTATGCCCCCTCACACAATGAACCGTTAATTATCCTGACAATATACATTAAAACGTATTATAAACGATCTTTAAATAGGTTAAAAGGCCTGCTAAAATTGGTATATTTCTATTGTAAATCCCATAGGCTCTGTGCTTTTGGTAGTCGACTCCGCCCACTCAACTAGCAGAAGCACATGGAAGTCGGCATGCCGGCTGAAGCGAAGCAACGTCCATATTTATATAAAGTCAATGGTAATCCTTAATCCCTACACTAACCGCGAGCCCTACTGTGACTAAACAACCTGCTTACACTAAAAATCAGTGCACTGAAATATTGTGACATTGATTTTCAGTGCACTGATTTTTAGTGTAAGCAGGTTGTTGAGCCAAGTGCACCATTTGAGACACTGCACACAAGTAGAATAGAGAGCTAGGCTACAAGATAGATGTGATCTACCTAACACACATTTTCTTTTATGAGGTGCTAGTTGTTAAACCAGCCCTTAACATTAGACTAATGTGGGCCACTGCCAAATGTGGGACACCTAAGCTCCAGCGGCTCTGGCTCCTCCCTAAACTGATGGATGGTAAAAGCAAACACCAGCGCAATCCACCCTATTTATATTTTTATTTTGGAGGGGAAGAGGGAGGGGGGGGTAGTTTTATTAGACAGCAAGAAAAAAAACACATGCGTAGATACTTTTATCTACGATAGATATTTTTGGTTTCATTTTTACAAATGGTTTGTATTTGTGCACCACAGTATCTCAGTCAGTTAAGACAGTGCACTACAAAGCACATATGCGAGGAGAGTCTTCAATTCGCTTCCCCTCACCGACAGCTCTGCCGCATGTCTCCTACCCGTGCTTCGGCCCTTTCTAGCTAATCCTGAAGCACAACTGAAAATGGGCCAAAAATATTTAAAAATGGATTGTAGTATTAACCAAAGTGAAGTAGCAACCATAGGATGTCCGCTCGTTTTCATTTTGTCATGCTTTTATTTGAGGTGACATCAAAAATAATGTTTTAAAAGTTTCTGTGTTTATAGTGGGCACGGGGACTCCTATAAGACCATTTAAAACAGTATTCTTAATAGCTTTTATACCACATAGTGGCACTCAAAGCACTTTACAGTGACCTCTCAATCACACATTCACACGCCAATGGTGGCTGCTGCCATACAAGGCACTCGCCACGACCCATTGGGAGCAATTCAGTGTCTTGCCCAAGGACACTTTGGCATGTAGACTGTCGGAGGCGGGATTCGAACCACCAACCTTTTGGTTTTCAACACTCCAGTCATTGGAACGTCCGCTCTATCAACTGAGCTACAGCCACCCTGGCCGTTTTGTGACTGCTTAGCAATATTTGCCCAAATTGGGCATTCTGAGGTCCTCCCAGAGCTCGGTTTGTTTTGAAATCGAGCCCTGTGTGACGTCACTTGGGGTTTGTGGTGCATGAAATAGTTCTGTACAGTACATGGTACAGTATTAGCGTGGAACTGCGCCGAACGTTACATGGTATACAATGTGTAAACATTGCACGTGTATGTGTGTTATAGTTCATCATACTTTTATATGGAGGCCATAAAAAATAAACAAAATCAGCAAAGATCATCTTTATGTTTTGTTTTTTGTTTATTTCAGTTTCTTTAAAATTTGCATTAATTTTAAAGAAGCATAAAATTTACTTTAATGTTAACAAATCATTATTTTAACTTTGAATAAAACATTTAGTACATTCACAGGCTAAAAAGTGTGCAAATTTGATGGAGTAACTTTCGAAAAAAAAAAAAAAAAGTTAATCCTCAAATGTTTGCTCTTTTCTGAAGGTTGTCGCTTTACCCTATCATTGAGCGCGTGCAATACATCGAATCGCAGCATCAGCATGTCAGACAGATGTAAAGACAAACTCCTTCTGAAAACAACAGTGCGTTACATGACAGCAAAACCAGAGTATAATGAACACTTACCCAGACACATAAAAAAAAGCACTTTCTCCATCGTCCAACAGCGGTCCGTTTATCCACAGGAGCGCTGGCGAAGCGCATTTCCCCTCGCAAACAACGCAGTGGTGTTTCTTGGCTTTCCCAGGGGTGGGGTGGTCCACCAAACTAGGCTATAGACGCCATCTTGGTCCCTCACAATCCAGCAAGATCTGGGTCAATCCTAGGTCGATTTGAAAAACGCTTCCAGTATGTTGTTGCGTAACTTCTGTGCGCTCTTTGAAAGGTATAAGATTCACTTTTAAACATTATTTTGAGCGAGCAGCTAAGCTTTCGACACGCAACAAAGCACACATGTCGTCATGGCTCCATGAGACATGAGTTCGCTTCCCTTCCCTGACAACTTTTCTGTACGTCTCCACTTCTTCAGTCATTTTCCAGCTAAAAAAAAAATGGTCTGAACGGGCCACAAAAATGAAAAAAATTGTATTCCTTGCAATTACAAATTACTCATTGAAAAATAACCAGTAACATAATCCCATTATGACATCATCATTCCAAAGTAAGGGTTTACATTCCATGGCATGTAAATTACTTTCAAATGCAACCGTTATGCAATCAAGTCAACAATTCCATGATTTCCCATGTTTTTACCCTCATCATTTCAATGTTCTATAAATGTCATGCTCCTTTAGAAGTTGCCTTGATTTCATTTTTATAATTAATATATTAATGCATGTAATCCGTTCTTCCTCAAACATGTGACTGTAATCTTGCATATTTACCTCTGCCAAGGAGGGTATGTTTTGGGTGGCATATGTTTGTTTGTTGATTTGTTGGTTGGTTGGTTTGTTTGTCTGTTAACAAAATTGCTCAAAAGGTTATGAAAGGATATACATGACAATTTTCACCACACACACAGGGACGACAGTCATTTCTTCTTCATTCTGATTATTATAATCTGATCACATGTAATCCGTTATTAGTAAACCACATTTATACTAGTGTTGGTGTTAATTTGCAGAGTTACAAGGCACCGTGTCAATTAGACTCTACAAAGCCCCACCCAAGCCCCGCCCACCTCATCCTCTCTCAAACTTTAGAGGCCACCATTTTCATTGCGTCGTGACTCAAGCGGCACCCGACCCTTGGCACGGACCGAGCTTCGGCTCGGACCTCAGGGGTTTGGGTCGTGACGACGCTGAGGACGACTCGCCGTGTCACAGGCCCTCGCGGCCTTCGTCCGCTGAGATGCAGACGCCCGTCCGTCCCTTTACGGGATGTGGCGGCGGTGCTACCCTCTGCGCCCTCCCGGGGCATACGGATACCCACTGTGTCAGGTCGACGTTTAACACTATGGAAAGAGTGAATTTAACACCAAATCTGATAAGGACCAAATACACCCGGACACTGTTAAATTTAACTATTTAAGTGTTGATTTAACACTGCAAAGTTTACTGTGTAGGTATGCACATTTACCACAGCACGCACACACACAAACACACACAAACAGACACACAAACACACACACACACTGGCAGCGTCATCAGACAAAGGCAGGAAGAACTAGTCCGAGGTCAGCAGATGTGCTGAACTCCCAATGGGTGCATGAAACAATGCACGGGCTCCGCCCACTCCCCTGCAAGGTGTGTGCCCACGGTTGGGAATATATATATATATATATATATATATATGCAAGATGCAGCAGCCTAACCAACTGCACCACAGAGTGTGCCCAGGAAGGCTACATTTTTAAAAAAGTAATTCCTTTCAGTGAAATTGCAATCGCTAACATAATCCCAGTACTGCGCTTTAAGGGGTTAATTTACATTTGCTTCAAATTTATTTTATTTTTTAATTCAGGATAAGTTGGAAAGAGGTGAAGAAGGGGGGGCACTGATGGTCCACCAAATTCTCAACAAATGATATCGGACCATGTATAATGTGAAGAAAACAATCTTTACTTCCTAGGAAAATTTGTGAATTCTCAACATTCTAAAAATATATCTTTTGCGTTGTTGGCCGGAGATGTCGGTTTTCCGTAGAATATCCGAAAGTCGGTGGTTGAAAATAAAGTGTTTATCTTCCATTACCTTTATATTGCTTGTAGAAATAAACATCAAATAGATTGATTGATTGCTCGATAGATAGATACTTTATTCATCTCTAATATATTTTCATTTTGGTTCAGAAAGAGCTGAAGGTTCACTCATGTAGACATACCACGTAATACATTATGAAAACATAATTATATAGCCAATAAATGCAAGCGAGAAGGAATAAATTATGCTAATGTTCCTGTTGATGCTGCACAAATTAAATAAATGTTATTTTTCTGAAAAAAAAAAAAAAAAAAACATTTTTGCTATCTTCTAAAATAAATAATTGAATAAACGCCATGAAATAATTAAAAAGCAATTAATTATTTGGACTGTAACCAGGGCTCCGAACCGGTTCAAGAACCGAAACGAAAAACGAAAACGAGCGGAATTTTACAGAATTTTACAAGGAGCGGAAACGGAAACGAAAAAATATTTCTTCAACTGTTCCGGAACAGAAATGGAACATCATGAAATCCACAAAACCGGTTAAAAGGTTTTTTTCCATTCTCTATATATTTTAACATATTCTATGTCTGGGAGACTATTTCCCTCCACTTTCACTGTCAGTCATCAAGCCCCATGTACCTGGGGTGCCAACATGTGGACAGACGAGGAAGCGAATGTAATGGCGTTAATAAAGTTGCTTCGGAGTTTGAAAGTCCACCAAATATATTTTGTATAAAAACTATGTCTAAACTTAACATTGCACAATATAAGGAACTTTGAGAGCGAACAAAATGTTTGTGTTCTGAACCGGTTTAGGACCAATATTTTGGTGGTGGAAAAGTTCAGAGAACGAAAACGTTAAATATAGACCTGCCTGAACCGTTCGGAACGGAACGTTTTAAAAATAATTTAGTTTTCAAGCCTTGACTGTAACTGCCAAATGCTACATGAAGCTGCATAGTATGCCTTTAAACCCAGAGGGGTTACACAAAGTTCAAGTCCTAAATCGTCTCGTGGCTGCAGCTGTGCGTCAACGCAAAGTTCAGCGGCTGGAGTTTTTTGTTTGCTCTGCACTTCTGAATGTCCACCCCGGTTCCTCATCCCAGACTTCCCCTTTTTTTTTCTTCTTTTAAATCGTCCCCATGACTGGCTGCACTCGCTTTAAACTTTCAATAACCTTTCCCCTCGGTGAGTCATATTCCAGATTCTTATCAAGAGCTGAGCCTTCCAGCAACCTCCACCGCTTCCTCCGTGCGGCACCGGCCATCATTAAAGGCTGCGGGGGAGGAGTTTCATGGGGTCAGACTCAGGTCAAGGTGTGAGACGTCTCACAATCGGCCATTCGTCTGCACGGCCGGCGTCTCTCTTTGATTTGCTAGCAAAGGCACCAGGTCGCTAATCACGGCAGACTGCCGACCACACACGGCTTTATTCACACTCACCAGCCTGAATCCAGCACGTACTGCTGTCTGCACTGACATTTGTACTGTTGATATAGACGGGTTTACGTGCGAACCACTGGTGGGAGTCATTTTGTCCCACCGTTCTTAAGGTCACTTCCAGTGCCTTATTGTTGCCTATGCCAACTCTGGTACTGGACCGACGTCCGAGCACACAAAACACACAAAACGCACGGCAGTTCAAAATCCGACCACAAGATGTCGGTCTGTGACCAGTTACACATCACCGCATTCGTTTCGTTCATAATTTTGTATAAATATTGATGAAATACAGTCAAAATCCGACTTAAAGTTACTCACCGACTGGTCACATGTTCTTCTGGACCAATAGGCCGGCTGCTTCTAGTAGTTATTCCAAAAGGAATGAGAAAATGGAACGAGTTGCACTGATTATTAAATCATGCATTTGTGGGTCACAGATCTGTACGAGAGCATTTGGGTGTGGAATAGCACACCGCAAGTTACCACCACAATTTTTCAATAACCCTGTAGGTGTGTGCTGCCCCCGAATAGACATATTAATAACCTGTGTTGCTGTGTATAATAACCAAATGCACAGCAAGTAAATGAGACCAGAAGTGCCCCCCAAACTCATCTATTGGTGTGCCCTCAAAACGTTTTTTTTTTTTTTAAAGACACTTCCCGTCACCCAAACAATGCCGCAACAACCTCTACGAATGGTCAGGACTTGTCCACTCAACCCCCGCTCTCTCATCCCCCTTCACACTAACGCTGCCAAATAAAAAATAAGAAAATGGAGCATGCGGCAAAAGCATAACATGAAAAACATGAATATGAAGAGTTTTCAAAATATTACTGTAATAACATAATCACTTGTAATGTATTTGTGTCTCAAGGCGAATTCATTGATGTCAATTTGTTGTTATAATTGTTATTTGTGATTTTTTTAAAAAGAATGTTGAAAAATCAGGATCGTCTTATTTACATTTTAGTGGATAATTGACCTTCAAACCACGGCTCTGAACCGGTTCACGGAACAAAAATGAAAACCGAAAATGAGCAGAATTTTACAGAATTTTACGAGGAGCAGAAACCGAAACAAAAAAAGATTTCTCCAACTGTTCCGGAACAGAAACAGAACATTATGAAATCCACAAAACCGGTTAAAAAACATTTTTTCTGTTCTCTATATATTTTAAAATATCCTAAGTCTGGGACATCTTTTCGTCAACTTTCGCTGTCAGCCATCAAGCCCCATGCATCTGGGGCTCCATCTTGTGAACAGACGAGGAAGCAAATATAATGGTATGAATACAGTTGCTCTGAAGTTTGAGCGTCCACCAAAAATATTTTGTATAAAAGCTATATCTGAACTTAACATTACATTATATAAGGAACTTTAAGAACGACCAAAATGTTTGTGTTCTGAACTGGTTCAGGACCAATATTTGGGTGGTGGAACGGTTTAGAGAACAAAAATGTTAAATATAGACCTGCCTGAATCGTTCGGAACGGAACATTTTAAAAATAATTTCATTTTCAAGCCCTGCTTCAAACATCACTACAAATCGTGATGCAAAGTTAAAATAAATCATTAGTCGCAGCCTCACAGCCATACACGGAGCAAATCACTTCAAAACGGTTTAAACCAACTTGTTATCAATTCATGGTGAACCCTTCTAAGTTAAACGTATCAACCCAGGCATGCTACTGAACGTCCCCCATGGAGTAGATCTCTCCGGCCAGGGGAGTGTGATAAATAGTTTTTGGCCAGATGGTTTGAACCTGGCTGCTAGATAAACACACACAGACACGCCGGGCAATTAGCACTTTACGGGTCAGACGGCCCATCAGACCGCCAGAGACGGCAAGAAGTGGAGAAGGGTAGCCTGGCATGGCCAGGCGAATGTAGGACTGCAGTGCTTGCGTGAACATTTATCTTGCACTTCTGCCTGGCTCCTTACATATTCCTCAGTATGGTTCACTGTAAACCCACAACAGGTTTACAACCTTGCCTGTATGTGAGGTTTAATATAATTCTAATTGATTTCCAATATATTTTAAGATATTTTTACATACATTGTGAATTGTGTTATTCCCAGGTTGCAAAACATACAAAAATAGGATATATTTTTTCTTTTTTTACAATAAAATAAATCTTATTAATCTGAATATAGTTGATTTATTTATTTTCTGGCTGCACAGCTCCTTCATTTACACCTTGAACGTGCACATCCACCCCGGAAATTGCTTCTCCACAAGGCCAGGCCAGGTTTCAGGACCCGCTGAGATGTGGGTCCAGAATCGGGCCGTCCTTGGCCACGTTTATCGGTGACGGACAGTGACGGACAGTGACGGAACGTGGCCGGCCAATCACAGGAAGGGGGGCGTTTGCGCTCTGCCTAACCAACTGAGCTACTGGGCAGCACAGAACAAAGTTTCTAACCCGAACGTGAGGGAGAGAGAGTGGGTAGTTGAGAGAGGCTGGCGTCGGCGGGTACCACTGTCCGGCAGCGGTGGCGTTGGGCTTTTGTGAACTTTCGGTCCATAGAACCTTCGGTCTATAGGACGGACCCGAGTGGGTGAACTGAGTAAGAACACTGAAACCAGACAGTGTGAAGGCCAGTGACGTAAGGACACCGGAGCTTTGAGCTTTGGGAATAAACCCTATTCAGTGTTTAAATATGGGTGTCTGGTATATTGTACAGCCTGAGGAAAAACACTGCTGCCCATCAATGTCCTGGAGACCTTCTTAAAACCCTTTAAGTGGCAAGCATTTTCACAGCAAGAAATATGCATCTATGTTTGAATATTATGTACAAATTACATACACATAATAGTGTATAATATAAAAAGAGGCTCTCTACTTTTCACGAAAAGATGTATTCACAACTGTTTTTAGAAACCATTTCAGAAATGTCTTATTGTTTTTTTTTTGTCAATAAGCATATGTTTTATTGTAAGACGTCTTTGCCAGTCAAAGGCTTAATTAATGGACTTATAGCATGATTATATCCTGAGAATAGAGTCAATTGTGCCCTAGAATAGGGATTTCCCTTTAACGTTGCACACTCTCCCTTCTGAACATCCTTGTGATGTCTGCTTGTTGCTCCCCAGGGTCACGACCTTACAACCTCAATCCTTACCCCTCCGCCCTAAACCCAGTTCTTCCCGTTTCTCCACAGCTTCAACTGTTAGCGCCTGCAGCTGTGGACACACACCCAGATGCATGCGCACACGCTCCACGTCTGTAGACACAGAGAAAACAAAGGACAGTTGGGTCTGCGTGTTTGGCTTGTAACAATACTAAAATATTGCTTGAATAATAGACATGCATGTCTAAATACTTGTGTTTTTTTTTAATATATATATATATATATTTATATTTATATATATATATATATATATATATATATATATATATATATATATATATATATATATATACATATATATGCAGATATGGGCAGAGAAGCCGTAAAAATTACTTAAGTAAAAGTATTGT
>OMKY01117993.1:0-10958 GCA_900302395.1 Bregmaceros cantori | reverse complement strand
AAATTGCGCCTAAAGTTTACTGTGTTAACACCGTGTGGGCTGACGAGCGACATCGTTGGCCACCGGTTACCACTATGAATAAAAATAAAATGCAACATCATCGGCCCACAGGGGGCATCAGCCCACCGGGGAGTCCACTGTGTCGGCCACGTCGCCCATGAAACAGCCATTCTAGGCCCAACCGGGTCCGCGATCCGAAATTTCTAGTATAGTTTGTTCAAGTGATTTAATAATTTGCAAACAACACCTCACTAACTCGACAAGTGTTACAAAGTCTTGTTAATCAAACCTTCCGAGTTTGGGGATCTTTCATTGACATTTTGTGGTGTGAAAGAAGCAATGAGGGGAAAAAAAAGTGTTATTTTGGGAATAATTGTGTGATCGCAGAACATTCTTATGTTGGGGCAGAATGAGGAAATGTGTGGTGCGGGTTTCAAAAATGCAAGGAGAAAGAGAATTGCAGTCTGACTCAAAGCATTGCATCACCTCCAACGTGCAAATCATTATCAACACTTGAAACACATTTTCAGGATACAGGGGGGTCAGACAGGGAAAAGAGCACTGTTCTTCATTATTTATATTCTCTGCACACATCTCTTACACTCCTTTCCACACCTTCAACTTAAAAACCGATGCTTTCAATGTAATACATTGATTTGAGACTTTGGGTCATGATCCCTGCACGGAAAGGGTAAAGATGTCCTTTTTTCTAATGCTTAGATAAAGTTCGACCCACACACTGAGCATTAGAGCTTATAACCAGGGGTGCACATAATTTTTTTGATGAGTTACTCATATATGTACCAGCACACACCTTTTTTTAGTTTTTATTTACTTTTTTTACTCTTTTATTGGGCTATTATTTATTTTATGTATTATGTATAAGTTACGTCTTTTTTAAATATATAGTTATTTGGCGTTGTTTTCTCCCCGATTCCCCGTTCCTCCTTTTCGGGCCGCGCCGTACTCACTACGATGCGAACGGAGGCAGGGTGCCCATAGACGAGTGCTATTTTAGCAAACCTTTGCATGACTTGTGCATAACCTTGTCCTGGGATATAACGGCGGGCAGCTCCCTGGGTTTGGGTGATGTTCGAGAGCAGAATAGCGAACGGTGTGTGCCGCGTTTGGTGGAGCGGTTAAAGGCGCTACAAATAACGCGCCCCCATTCACTAATGGAGGCGCGTCCATTAATGGAGCCGTGTTTGTTGTAGCGTCCGTGATGAGCGAGTTCCCTTGTCGACTTGACTGCGCGATGTCCACCCCCAATCTCTTTAACCCCCAGTCTCTTCACCCCCTGCCAACCCCACAACCCTGACTGTCCTACATTAGGAAGCTGCAAAAAAGGGCCCGCATTAGGGCAATCCACGCCAATATGTTACAATGTGTTGATACGGCCAATGCAGTCGTCCCCACTGTTGAAGATATATGCGTGAAAAGCTAAGAAAAATTCTGGGGCAAATCCATCCAACTGGTCAAAAAGAATTATGGACCAAACAAAAATTGGGGCCATCTTGAAAGTGATGCCTCCAAAATCTAATCAGTTCATGAGCCTGCCTTAGAGCATTAACGCACTGAATCTGGGACAAATCCATCCATCCATCTGAGAAAAGTTATCACGATAAGAGGGACCTTACATGGCCGAAGTGGCAATTAGAGAGGAGGGACTAGATTCTTGGTGCGACTGGATCTGCGTTAGACACTGTAAGGCAGACATGGGAAAATTGCGGCCATCTATGGCCCGTTAGGACTTTTAATCTGACCTGCCGAACTTGTGCTAGTTATAATTAGGGACGAGATTGTGACGTCAAGCTTCCAAAGCAAAGCTGCCAGATGGATGAGCACCTCCTCCTCCTTTCAGGAGGAACGACAATGCTCCTCCTGTAATCTGATCCGAGTGTGTGGAGTGTGTGGGCGTCTTCACAGCGGGGATAGATAGAAGTGCTGCGCTGCAGGTGAACATGGTTCACCTGCTTCGGTGTCGGCACTGCCCTTCCACTGTTTTTCACCATGTTGGACTGTTTGTGATTTGGGAGTGTGTGTTTTGTCCATGTTTTGGGTGCGTCTGTCTGGGTAAGAGTGTACGCGTGCATGCGTTTATATAGGCGACCGTGGTCCCCGGTTGTTTCGTTCATGCGTGTGTGCATGCGCTCATGTATATTCACGAGCTGCTGGTTGTTTCGTCTGGGCGTGTGTGTGTGTGTGTTGGTGCGCGTGAGAGTGTATGTACGCGTTCAACGCGGGCTGCTCTGCTTTGTGTGTATGGGCAGTGGGGTTTGCGAGGAGGTATCGAGGCGTGTGGATGCCTCGTTATATTTTTCTCAATATGGGCAATTTCTACCACCCATCTACTTTTTTGTCCTTGTTTGAATTGAGTTGCATATCAACGGCTGTTGACACTAGAGGCCTATCCTCCAGCATAATGAGCTCCTCCCAACCGATGGTTCTAGCGAACTCAAACGCAAGTGATGTCATCGCTCATTCCTAAAAGATCTGTGAGAATCTTTAATTTCCCTTGTTCACTTTTTCCCCTTTCATTTCAGAGTCCGCAGTATGGGCAGTAAGCCAGACAGAGCAGGTGCTTAGTTCCCTCAGCCAGCAAGTGTGTGTATGTGTGTGTTGTGTGTGTGTATGCGAGTTGTGACGTTCTGTGTGTGTGAGTGTGTATGTCTACTATCAGAGAACACACCTGTTGTGCACCTGCCCGACTCGTCTCGCTCCATACTCCCTTTCCGTCAGTTTCCGACAAAACAGTTGTAAACACACAAACATGCAAGCATGGATGAGGACACACACACACACACATAATTATATCCCCAAAACATGGAGTGTAGGGCATGTAATGGTTTTGAGTGCGCCCCCGGCAGATCCCGCCTGTTAGGACAATAACTTTTGAACGCTTGGATGCATTTGTCACAGATTCGGTGTGTTAATGCTCAAGGGTAGAACAAAAATGATTCGATGTTGGAGACCGACACTTTCAAGACGACTGAATTCAAGATGGCCACATTTTTGTTTGGTCCATAATTTCTGACCGGGTGGATGCATTTGGCCCAAATTCTTTGAGCTTTGTTTTTACAATAGTTGTTTTTTTTTTTCAAATATTTAACAACAAAACACAAACATACATGACATCAAAGCAACAGAAATAAAAAGACAACCACAATAACACAACAAATTAAAAATATACAAAAATGTTAACTTTTTTTTCAGCAGTCGACATATGTTCAGTTACGTTATAGTAATTTGATTACAAACTGTAGATTACAATATTAGTAACCGTTGTCTCAATACATTTTCAAACATGTAATCTAGATTACATACATCTTTCAGATCTTCTGTCAAATAAGGTAAATTGGGTTCAAGCTAAAGTCTTGTCTGAAGAAATGCCTGTTGAATGACATTTCTGGTGCAGGCGCCACGCAAGCTGTAATATTAATGTGTGGGGAACGTTGTGACTAATGAGTATGATTTGGTCCGGCTAGTCAAAGCGTGTAATGGTGGATATGTAGGTTAGGTTCGGCCCTGTTTTCATTTTATATGTGTGTGTGTGTGTGTGTGCTAAGAACAACTGAATTTCCAAGTCCATTTCTCAAACTTCTAGTTTACTTTAATATTTTGCATTTGGTGTGAAGACACAGCAAGAGCTAAATTAGCTAGCTAGTCATTTTTTTAGCTAGCTAGTAAGTTAGCTGATAGCTAGCTATTAGCTAATTAGCTAGCTATGAGGTAGTAAGTTTTTATGTGCTAGCTATTAGGCTAGCTACTAGCTAGCAAATTAGCTAGCTAGTTACTAGACTGTATATGCGCTGGACTGCACTAGCTAGCTAGCCATGTTAGCTAGCTAGTAAGTTCTAGCTAGCTAGTAAATTAGCTGCTAGCTCCTGAATTACCTCACTGGTAACATGTCTTTGGCACTGAAACAGTTGAATGGGGCGGGCCGCTTCGGGAATGGGGCTGTTGCACGGTGACATCACGGCCTGGCGGCGGCAGACATTTTAATGATATCACGTTCGGTTAAGTGATATACCTTACCGCTTTACGTTTATTATATAGGGCCAAATACAATGGACGTAATTAGGCTGCCATCTGATGGCGACTGACAGCATATTACCATGGATAAATCAATAATAGAAGAGTTTTAAACAGACAAATTTCGCTCTCTGCCTGTTCTTCTGACCACGATGATACCACCAAAATGTCTGCCGCCACCAAGCCTTGACGTCACCATGCAACAGCCCACACTTCATCCACACTGTACGCCCAGTACACTCCCTGCTCCAAGACGAGACCGCAACTTCCCTGAGGCCTCCAACCCTCCCTCCACACCTCCGACCGAAACACTCCACCGGTTGCTCGTCCCCCCGTGACTGCTGCCGACAGCCGCTCCCTGTCAATTACCTGCTGGGTGAGGAGGAGGGGTCGGTAGTGAGAGGGGTGAGGGAGTGTGACGGACGATAATTGGTACATTCCCCCCCAAATCCTTGTTTTTCATTCTCCGCTTTTCCTGGCCTGGATTTATTGGGTGTTATCGTAGGGGGGCAGCTGCATGTTGTGAGGTCTCTGTGGCTGCCAGTGTGTGTCTCTGTGTGTGTCTCTATGTGTGTCTTGTTTGAGTATGCTTTTGATTGTCCATGTGAAAAGGTGAGGGCAAATCAAAAATCTATTTTTTTTTTCCTAGGAAAAGAAAAAAAAAAACACGAAGAACATGGTTGACATTTAGTCTGAAACAAATCGATGTCATGGCAACTCGGCAGGCAGTAGAGGAAAATCACAAACATGGTTTGTGATTTTAAATGTTTCACTGTACCCGCAGTACAGGAAATGTCTAATCAATCAATTTATTATTTGTATAGCACAGATTTCCCCCACCAAATTGCTTTGCAACAACATTTGCATTAAAAAAACACATTATTGAAAAAGAAAACACATTAAAACAAGTAAAAGACATTAATGTGTAAGTGGGTTTTCAACAACGATTTAAAATGGTCTAGTGACCTGGCAGTCCGGATATGCAGGGAGATGGAGTTCCATAATTTGGGGCCTGCCATGGTGAAGCCTGGGTCCCCCCTAGTTTAGTCTAGTCCTGGGCACCTCCAGGAGCAGATGGTCGGCTGATCTGAGAGATCTGGAGGGGTTGTAAGGCTGAAGATCAGTCAGGTAAAGACCGTTGAGAGATTTAAAAAGGAATAAAAGAATCTTAAAATCAACGCGGTGGTGGATGGGGAGGCAGTGGAGTGATGCGAGGACCGAGGTGATGTGGTCACATTTCCTTGTGCACGAGAGGAGTCAAGCGGCAGCGTTTTGCACCAACTGCAAGCGGTGGAGCTGCGGTTGGGTGATGCCGATGTAGAGGGCATTGCACTAATCCAGCTGTGATATTATGAATGTGTGGATGACTTTCTTGAGGTCGCTCCACGGCAAATAGGTCTTGGTCTTGGCAATAGTCCACAGGTGGAAGAAACTTCTGCGGACTACAGCACTAACTTGCTTGTGTTTTGTTTGTGACTGTTTCTGGAGACCAACGAGGAAAGATATTGGGATTCGGCTGTTTTAACAGCACAATGGTAGTCGGCCAGGCTGTTACGAAGGACCTGGAGGGACACGTGAAGACGATCCTTTCGACAGGCACGTCTGAGATCACAGGTTTCATTGTTGAGCCACGGTGATGTCTGCTCGACAGTGGAATCAGGGCTAGGACCCAATGATGGCAAGTGATTAAACGCGGCTGAAAATAGTCCCGCAGTTGATGCAGTGATGTGAGGTCCGTTTGGAGATACGGGTAGTAAGGTCAATGTTTGGCAGTGATACGCAGCACATTAACAGAGAGAGAAATACCATAAGATACTACCAGATCTAACGTGTGCCCCTTTTCGTGTGTCGGGTCAGACCATGTGTTTGAGACTAAATGAGTCAAGGAATAGAGGCGCTGTTCTTTTTTTTTTTAAATTCCTAGTCTATGAACTTGCATCATTGTCAATGGCAAGACATTGATTCTAAATCATGACCGAGATCTGATCTCATGTATATGAATATAGCATATTCAATTCACCGCCATGAATCACAAACTATCACAAACCAAAATATGTACAAAAGTGTTCTTTAATAAAACATGAATTACACACCAAGCCATAGGCAGGAGTGTACAACAGTCGTCATACATTTGCTTAGATTGGACAAAAACTGAAAACTGAAACAAAAACGCCACCAAAAACTCCTAAAAATACGGTCTTCCTTGAGCCGAGTTCATCAATACCCATCTTGCCTCCATGTGTGCACTGTCTCGCTCTCATCCGTTGTTAGCATAGCATATCTTAGGAGGCATGTGGCGATTTTCGATTTGATCGTGAATCGCGATTTTTGGCTGTCACAGTTTGTCATGGACATATTTTTGAAAATGTTTGACATTGGCAAAATCTAAAAATCGGCGCGGCTGTGGGCAGCGTTCTCTGCTGAGCGGGGGGCTGTTTTGGTACGTCGGCGGCCGCAATCGCGTCGTCAACCGATTTTTGGGGCCACGATCAACAAGATAGCAAATTTTAAAATTGGCACACCCCATAGCATAGCTAAGCCCCAAGGGCCCAAATGCAGGTAAGATAAAAGCAACATCTCTGCATTTGATTCCTCACAAGATTATGTTGCTTCAATCTTCAACCCCACTTGTGTCCACAGAGCTAAGCTATGCTAACAAAGTACCGCTACATGCAGAGAGAGTGCCCGCACGCAGTCAAGATGGCTATGTATTGGCTAGGCTAACATCAGGGACGAAGATATTTAGGTATGAATTTTCGGTGCCATTTAACTTTAACGGTACACATACTGCAAAGTTTCCAACGAAAAAAACCTAAATGTTCTTGAAATATTGGAAATAATCTTGATTTTTATTTGCATTGATCGACACATTTTAATTGTAATTCATTCATTAGGAAGACAATATGAATAACGTCTTTGTTATTCTTAAGAATGACAATGTTCTGAATGAAATGGGATTATTGATTTCATCACAGTTATTGCTACAAAAAATGAAATAAACCCAAGTCTGCTATCCATTTTGACAACTCAGTATAAATGTTTTCATGATACTTTCTCATATCATTCAATAACGATTCAATATCATTTTTTAGGTCGTTGGGCCATTGTGAAATGACCCATAATCTCTATCCATCGTAGGATAGAGTGAAAATAATGAGAAGGTGAAAGACGGTACACTTGTGCACATGCGAAAATTGTCATACGCTCACAAGAAGTGATCTATTGAGTGTCTTCCCACCCACATGAGGGCCCTCATATCTATATTTTGTATCTATATATTTTAAATTTCTAGATCCTGCATCTGCAAAAGTCACCTTCAGGACAGACTGATTAATTGCACCTCTGGGTGTCTGTCTAATATACGATGCAATCATATAGATTTCATGCTTCGGATTTTGAACTCTAAATTTCATGCACAAAAACTGACATAGGAAATAGACGGCATGGGAAAAGATCTGTTTCCCTCGGACGTTTTGCACATATGAAAAATGTTTGTATATGAAGATATAATGCAGCTTCTAGTACAGAGGGAAGGTATGATCAGGATTAACATCAATCTCTGAGGTCTAACAACGGCAAGACACAATTTTCACTCAAACATAGTAGCATTTCTTTGCTAAGTAACACAGGAGATGAAGCATTGATCACAGGAATACGTTGTGCTTTACATTAACAAAAAACAACAATGGTTTTGTTCAAAGTGATGGGTTTCATTCCTTCATTCAAATAACAGTCTGTAGAGCCACCAGTCTGCAACTAGAGTTATTTCCCATAATCACTTGGAGAGAATCATTTTGATCATTGATTAATTTGCCTATTTTTAATGATGATTAATCAATTCATCGGTTGATATATTTCTTTACAAAGTTATTTATTTAAAGGGTTAGTATTGAAAGTGGAGAGAGAGATCGGAGGAAGGCATCACAGGGGAGGATTAAACTAAGTCACAGGCACCATATGTGTGCTGGGTGCAGGTGTTTTACTGACTGGGCCAGAGTCAGCATGTACTCTGTTCATATTTCATGTCAACATATGAACAATTAATAACCCTCCACTTATTGCTAACTGTTTTCATATGGCCACCGCTGCACCCGAAAAACACTTTGAAGATTGGAAACTGGAATGTATGAACACTTTACGCAAGTGGAAGCATACAAAAGGCCTTATGTGCCACAAGGCACGAAGTGGATAGGTAACAGGTAAGACTTATTGCTAGCATTTAGTATTAACATGGAAGGACCTTATTTTCTGTGCTTACGTAACTTCTTCTGAGATTTATTGTATTGTTTGTGTCAACAGTGTTCAGTATCCAAGAGAATGGGCAGGGCCATGACACTAGGAATGGAGACTGGCATTGGGATCATTGGGAACATCTATTAAACACGTTTGAGCAGAGAATGGGTCAAACAAACTACTACAGCTACTGAAAAAAATCAATTATCAAATTACTTGTTGATTATTTTTATCAATTAACATTGATTAATGCCGCTCCTAAGAGCAATCTCCACTGTTGAGCCTACATCACGCAGCCCACCAACACTGGCGGGAAATGAAATGACAGTGGAAGCAAGCAGCCATGATAGATCTGTCAAATTCTTTCTTTGCTTGTACAGTGTACGGCCAATCTCGGCTGTTCTCTGAACCGACTTCCAACGACGCCCCTTAATTGAAGTACAATCTTCTAAATAGTTAGCTGAATAACAAACATGACGTTTTACTTCTTCTCACTCTTTTTGGATACGCCTACTTTTGATTGTCATTCTCTTTTGATGTTTACTGAATCTTTCATTGTATTTTATTTAGATTTTATTTTGTCTGCACGCTCAAAAATATGTGCGATTTGTTGACATATTCAAAATAAACAACTAAACTTAACTATAAGTCACTTGGGAATATCAGCGTTTGTTTGAACTTCAAAGCTATCTGTGCCTACAGACACCGACTGTGGAGTCACTCAGCTATCGCCGTCTTTCAACAATATCGGGGCTTAATTTGAGGGGGAGCGTCCTCCAGCAGCTCCAACAACATCTACTAACATAATGTTAGTACACTTGCTCCCCCACTCCTGAACTACTCGTCCTCTGGGCTCCAGGACCTCCTACTTGACAAAATTAAGCACCGTTCAACATGTCACATCAGTTCAGTCCACAGCGACGTAGTTCGTTGTCACTTTGTCCCAGTCCATTGCCGGTCGGGTTTTTGCGCCGGATCACTCTTCCACATCAAGGTTGAGCTCGGTGCTCAGGTTAAGGTAGAAGAACGCATACACGCATAGCAGGAGAAACAAAATGGCCGCCAGCACCAGGAACACATCCTGCAAGAGAAGGAAACGAGGTTACTGAGTTGAGTATTCAGCTCACCAAAATCCAAAAAAGGACAGTAGGCGGCCCATTCCAATCCACGCACTACGTTCGAGTGCATAGTGCTGTTCCAATAGGGCTGTTGCACGGGACGTCACGGCTTGGCAACAGCAGACATTTTGGTGGTATCACGTATGATGAAGTATGTGTATATGTATGTTTAGGTGGTATACCTTACATGTACACTGCATGTCCATTATATAGGGGCAAATATAATATAGGGGCAAATATAATGGACGTAGTTAGGCTGCCATCTGCTGGCGATTGATAGCATATTACCATGGGTAAATCAATAATATAATACTTAAACGGAACATGTTATGCAGATATCGCTCTCCGCCTGTTCGTCTGACCACGATGATACCACCATTATGTCTTCTGCCGCCAAGATGTGATGTCATCGTGCAGCAACCCTATTCAATAAGTGGCAAAATGGAAGTTTCGGACGATGCTCAATCCTTGGATGCCATTTTGGGCAGGGCCACATCAGCCTGTCAACACTGCATGTGCTGAACACAGGCACAAGACGTACAGTCCGGGGCTGGATGCGTGGAGGCCTAACCTAACTCACATGTGAGGTGTTTTTTTACTGTAGAATTATTTCCTGCTGGCTTTCAACACAAGACATTTTTCTCATCAACATCATCATCCTGTTCCGTCCCCATGATGGGGCCAGTCGTTTCTGTTCTGAGCCCTTCGTTCTGAGGTCTGAGCCCTTCGTTCTGAGCTCTTCGTTCTGAGGCAAACACCATCTGACAGATGGTGTTTGCCCACGACAATCTTGGTCGTCCTCTGCACCTCTTCCCATCAAGTCTTCCATCCAGTAGAATTCTCTGGAAACTTTCCTTCCTCACGATTTGACCCAAGAATTTCAAAACGTTTGGTTTGGATAATATAAAGGAGGCGGAACGTTGTATTTACTCTTTCCAGGACTTTGTTATTTTAAACATTTTGTGTCCATGAGATTTTCAACATTCTGAATGAATTAAATCTTTATTGTCATTGTACATGTACAACGAAACTGGGTGCGGCTCCCAAGGTGCATCATTAATTCCAAAAGAACACAACCCTATATGCACACTAATAAATAATCTATTATAAAACTATATTTTATATACACACACACAAGGTTCTACAATAAAAATAAACAGCCATGTAAACACAATAATCGATGAAAATAAATAAAATAAAGTTAAAATGGATATATACATGTTAGCTATTCATATACAGTACATACATATATACATATATATATATACATATATATATACATATATATATATATATATACATATATACATATATATACATACATATATATACATATATATATACATACATATATATACATACATATATATACATACATATATATACACATATATATACACATACATACATACATACATATATATACACATACATACATACATACATATATATACACATACATACACACATACATATATATATATACACATACATACATATATATACACATACATACATACATATACATATACATATACATATATATATATATATATATATACATACACACATATA
>OMKY01117990.1:5022-20164 GCA_900302395.1 Bregmaceros cantori | reverse complement strand
ACTGAGACGACGCGACGTCCTGATCCTCACTCGGTGAGAACCGAGGGGGCAGTTTATGGTTAACTATAGCGTGATCTCTCTCTCTCTTCGCTCTCTCTCTCTACAACTCTCTTAGCTCAGTTCAGCTTTATATTAGCCACCTAGCTTAGCAGTCGTCGAGGTAACCGGAGCCTCCTCTTCCCTGCTGCAGGAATCTTCCTCTCCGTCTCCGCCTCCTGATCCGGCTCACCGGCCCCGGACCAGATCTCGGAGATGAGTACATGTTCTAAGACATTTTTAGTCTTAGAACATGACACTGACTCTCCGTGTTCAGAGACTCTTATTTCCTGTGCGCTTCTGCTTTTGTTTTCATTCGCACACTGTGTGCTTCAAGTGTTTTGTGTTTGATTCCTGTGTTACAGATACGGATGACGGCGGGGTCGCCATTCAGTCATCCAAACTTTTATTGCATTCCTGACTGAGTCCTTAATTCCTTCATTCCTTATTTCTCGCTATACGAATCATAACATATAGTGCACTTACCTATAGTACACTCAAAGGCATTGACCGAGAATTCGGACACTGGAGTCAGCGCCGTTAATTTTATTAAATTCAACAAACTTATGGTACAAAACTGGAACTTAAATAGGGACCCAAGAGACGTACAAGAGAGAGTGGAGTTGCAAACTCCTTTATTAGTAATAAGTAAGAAATACTCTGGACGAGTCAGATTATAAGTAATATGAACAAAGTCTCTGGCGCGATGACATGGCGAGGACGCCCCCGATGGAGAAGCAGGTGAGTTCGTGGATTTGTAGATTGCAATACAATACTCAATTTCGGGGACGAGGAGACGGACCAGGAGAGGTGGAGTGAGGAGGTCGACCGCTCAGCGTTCAAGGGAATTTTCTTCCGCCGCGTCAGACCCAGGGCAGCGTCTTCCTTTTAAGGAGGGGGGGGGGCGACCAATCCGGATGCGCGTCGAGACGAGGAGATGAGCAGCAGGTGCGCATGGCGTGCGGTGCGTGAAGGACGTCGTCCGGCCTGTGCAGCTCACGGACGACTTGTGCCGCAACACAAACATCACAGAAAATCAAAAGTACTTACAATTATAATCATGTTTGTTGTTTTAGGTCATCTTTAATGCATATCACATTATGAGTTATATTGCATGGTCTAGGTTACGTTCAAGCTCATTACTTTTCGCGGTGCGTTGCTTTGAGTGCACTATATAGGGTACAGGAACATGGGGCACCACTACAAAATGGCGTTTGCACCCTACAGTGCAGTATATAGGGTACACGGAGTATTCAGACACCCCTACAAAATGCTGTGCGCCCCATATAGTGCACTATATAGGGAATAGGGAACAATTTCGGACACAGCGAAGAATGTAACCTGGTTTATATGGATAATAAATGAGGACGTGCTGCGGTGCAACACCTAACTTTTCACACTCAAAATGCACCGTGCGCTCTGCAGAAGATGGATGTTTGGGCACAGATTTGGAACTCAGCGTTTTACAAAAAAAGTATCTGCTAGGTAAAGTAATCCTTGAAAATATGATTAGAACCAGGGCTTTGAACCAATATTTTTTCCCATGCAGTTCGTTCCGAATAGAAACAGAATTATAACGTTTCCAGTTATGTGTTCCACCAATAAATTGACGTTCCTGAACCTGTTACAAGAAAAAAAAATATTGTTCCCGAAACGGTTCATTTCGTTCCTGTCAGCTGTTTAATTCTATGTAATATATGTTGCGGCGAACCCAGAGCGACTCGCTGCAGCGAGTCCCGCAACAATTCCTACTTTACTGCTGCAACATAGATTTTATAAATACTCTTGTTTTATTTCTGAAGTTATCCCCAAGTACACTCCTTTGAGGAACGAAATAAAACCGTTATTAACAAGCTACCATTATTTTTAAATAAGTGTTCGTGTTCCGGAACATAAAAAAAAAATAACATTTCCGGTTTCTTTTCTGTTCCCTGGAAAATACTAAAAGCTCCGGGTTTTCGTTTTCGTTCCTTGAACCGGTTCAAAGCCCTGATTAGAAGTGGAATGAAAAATGATAATCACGTTGAATTGTCCATAAAAAATGATCATAAGCATCATGAACATATCTAATTAATATTACATTTCACACGCCTGCTTCCCCTGAAAACATCCTTTTCACTCTCCAGCCTCCACAGCCTACAGATGACAAAGTAGCTGAGGAGGATCCAGGAGTACCCGCCCACCCGGGGAGAGAGAGAGGAAGGAAGAGAGAGAGGAATGGAGAGGGGCAGTGGAGAGAGAGGGATAGAGAGGGGTGAGGTGAGCGAGAGAGAGAGCGGGGAGAGAGAGTGAGAGGGGGAGAAAGAAAGAGAGATAGAGGAGGGAGAGAGTAGAAGAAAGAGTAAACGAGAGAGCCAGAGTGAGGGAAGAGAGAGAGAGAGTGAGAGAGATGGGGAGGCATAGTGAGACAGAGGGGGAGGAGAGGAAGAGGGAATGGGAGAAAATAGCAACGCTACAGGCAGAAAACGAATGTACAAAGGACGAGAAGTGGGATGCAGGGAGGGAGGGATGGAGGGAAGGTGGAAAGGAGGGAGAGAGGGGAAGAGAGCGAATGGAAATAATGCCATGGGAGTGAAATCTCAGCAGGTTGCGAACAAATTTATTGTGAAATGATGTTAAGCACAGCATTGAAAGGGATAGGAAACGATCAAGCAATAATGACAAGGGGATGGAGCGGTGGCGAGGAGGGGGAGAGGGGAGGACAGAGAGAGAGAAAGGGGAGAGAGAAATAAGGAGAAGTAGAGAGAGAGAGAGAGAAGGGGAGAGAGAGGTCGAACGAGAGAGAAAAGGGGGAGAGAGGGTGAGGGAGAGAGATTACAAATTCATAGGTGAGCTGTTATATGTTGATGCCCATTGTAAGCATGGCTTTTAGGTTTTTAAGTTAATTTCAGTAATTTCAGTCTTTTTAGAGAGAGATTGTGACAGGATTAAATCGGAAAATGGGATGAAGAGCCAGGGGGAGACATTGCAGAAAAGCCAGACAGCGGATTTGAACCTGCGACCCTGCTCGACCTGTGGTCTGGGGGACGCGCTCTCTACCCGCTCGGCCACCGTGCGCCCCTGATTCATGGGGAAATCAATCCATTCTTTCACAAGTTAGTTTGCGTTTACTCAAATGATCATTCCTGTTTCGATGATGATGAAATGCTGCTGGACACTACAGCTTCTTATGCCATGAATGGCTGCCAGCGTGAAAAGTTGAGAATTCTACAAGATGCGTGTCACTTATTGTGTTTAGTGTTAGTGTTGTATAGTGGTTGGCCCTACTTTTTGGAATAACTGTTACGGTTCCTGGTGGTAGTTGTTTGAACTACCATAGCACATGCAATATGGGAGTATGGATGTATGGATGCATGTGCTTGGTAGAACTGGATACAATGCCTACTAGGCATTAAGCCCAAGGAGAGTGTTGTTTAGCTCCCACAAAATGCCAGAGATACTGGCAGAATAATGTGAGTATGAATAGAGACTCACAATAATACTTTAGCTCTATACAGACAAACTGCACATGCAACTCGATACGATCAGGCCGGCCAGCTGGTCTCATCTCAAACGAAGGAAAATACGAACGGGTGAAATTGCGACTCAAGATGAGCACCACCTCGTTGTTATGTTAAAATCATTGACACAACCAATATTGGGAATTGGAGAAGAGATTACGGAGTTAAGAGTAAGAGCACATCATGGTAGCAGCAGAGATTTAAAGGCAAACGCACGAACAGGCAGGTATGAAAAGATCGTATCTAGCATTAATACCTGCCTGTCGGCAGAAATCATAACCGCATGTTTGAGAGGCAGAGTAATTAACCATTGGATTAGACACAGGAGATACTCAGCCTCTGGATCCAGGATAATGCCAGCAGGCTGAACCGAACAAAGCCTGCTGTATGAATAGAGAAAGATACAGGGTGCTATTGGTTAGCATTAGCTCTTACTCATAGCTTCCTGTCCTGGGACTGGCACCCAGCGCCTTACGGGCAGTAGCGCCCTCTATTGCAAATCCTAGGAAGTGGCGCCAAAGCGCCACGGGTAACAATAACTGACCGATGTGGGACGGCTGTTGGTCAGTTCAGTGTCATGGATCTCAGAACTCAGATCTCAGACATCTTCTAACTAACGGAGTGAGTTTGACAAACATCTAGAAGGTTCTTTACTGGTAGCAGATATATAAGTAACGCATATTTTATATAGGATCACATCTATTAGTAAGTATTGCACACTAGTCTCAGAATGTCCCCAACAGACTTGCTAATCCTCATAGAGCCCTGGAACGTTCCAGTTCATCTTTATCCCCATCTGCAGCAATCAATGGTTGAGTCCACACATGTCCTCCACTGAAATACATCTTAATATACAACACACACATACATCTTAATATGCAATTTGCGCCACAACTTTTTGCATCTCATCAAAGAAATATGCAACCTAATGGTGCGCTGGGCTGGGTCAGGGGATTTAGGCAGCGAGGTTACAAAAACAATTAAATGATGTCCACAAATCTCCATTTAAACCAACAGCGGTGGTGGCCGGGCATATTTTAATGACCAGCAGGCAGTACATTTAAATATTAATGTGTGCATTTTGATTGCGCTGATCTACACTGCAGTAATAAAGTGAGATGAAAAAGGTCCCATTTTATCCAGATTATCGTTGGTTCTGTAATTTTAGCTGTTTTTTTTTCTTGTTGAAATAACATTGTTGTGCTTTGCGAAGCAAGTTTTTCTTCCAAAGATTAAAGGCGGAAGCCCACATTACCTGCGCGTTTCGTTGGATTGTCTCCTGAATAACTGAAAAAGTTGAGCATGGATCTGGATTAAATGTTGCAGAGTTGTTGGAAATGACAAAAGAAAGAAGTGATTACATTTTGGTGCATTTCTGTAGCCTATATGACACATAAAGTCATACTTCATTATTATTAACGGGTGAACGATCCCCGTTCTCCGTAGTGACGTCACGCCGCATGGCCGCGACTCCCGTGCCTGCGCCAAGCAACATAATCGTACTTAATCACCAACACCTACGGACAGATGGATGGAAAGTTCCTAGTTAGGCTTAAGCAATATATTCAAACGCTCAAACATAGTAAAACTAGTACTGACAAAGTGCATTTTATATAAATATTTTTTTGTACTTTATACTTTCAAAAATACTTTTGAGTAAATTTTAGACCCTGTACTTTTTACTTTCAAAAAAACTTTTTGAGTACGTTTGAGTATTTTGTAGTCTTACTCAAGTTTGTTTTTTCACAAATGTATTTTGCTCTTACACAAGTAATGAATTTGTCTACTTTTGCCATCTCTGGTAGCTGGCATATTTATGTACACTGTATTGTATACACATGTATTTTGTACAGTGCGTGTTCTGTTATGAGAATGCAGGTACTTGTGTGTGTGTGTGTGTGTGTAAAGGGGTGAGGACCTCGCTGTAGTGAGCACTGAATACCAATTCATCATTTGCTGTGTACAGTAGGAGTGAGCAGATAATACAAACACCACATAATTTCAGTATGCTGCAGGTGTAACCGCCATTCCCATTAGCAATCATCTGGATGTGCCGGTGAGCCCGACAGCACAATATTACTTTACTTCTACCATTACTATTATGCGCAGGAAACGAGTGTTAAATCAACACTTAAAGAGCTATATTTTAACACTGTGTCTGAGTGTATTTGGTCCTTATCAGATTTGGTGTTAAATTAACAGTTTCCATAGCGTTTAACTCCTCTTAAAATTAACTTGAATATGAGTAAAAAATTAACACTGGCTAACATTCTACAGCACCGCAGGCACGTCCGTGAAGGGACGGGCGTCTGCATCTGAGCGGACGAAGGCCGCGAGGGCTTGCGACACGGCAAGTCGGCAGCACCGCTGCGACCCAAACCCCTGGGGTCCAAGCCGAACCTCGGTTCGCGCCAAGGGTCGGGTGCCGCATGAATCACGATCTAATGAAAATGGCGGCCTTTAAAGTTTGAGAGAGGTTGGGCTTTATAGAGTAGAGAGAATGTGGTATGGAAATCTGAACGCAAAAAGAACTGGCCAAGTTGCAGAGCATCAAAAATCATTGGGCTGAGACAAAAATCACTCAGTCTCATGTTTGACGCTATTAAAATAACCCACTCAACAGGGAGTTCAAATTCCTCCCCTCTGGCAGATGGTGCCATGTGCTAACCACAACCTTTTTAAAAATTAATTTATTCCAAGGGCTATTTGTGCACTGAATAGCCTGTCTTGTTCATGTTTTTATCATTGTAGCTACCACTGCTGACTTCTTTTCTTTCATTTTTTGCCCTTGGGGATTTGCTCACAATCTGGAGTTGGCCCACGGGCGCTCCGCCGCGGTTGCCCATCGCTCCTCAAGATGCGGAGGAAGAATTTCACTGTGCATGTGTGTATGTGTGACGAAATAAAGTATCTTATCTATCTATCTATATCTATCTATCTAGTATGCAGTGTTCACACATTCAACATAATCATTATTAGCTGAAATTATCAGGTAAGGATTTTAAACTTTCCTTCTTTTTACATTTCCTAGCACGGCGCGTGTTTCCACCTCTTGTGCAATCTCACCGACTCAATTGGAGGGAAAAGTAATTTGGGGCCGAGTTTCAGGAGAGGGAATTGACAGAGCCGGACAAAATGTTACTTCTAATAGACATGGCGTGGGCACAGCTCGGTTTAATCCATCCAGAAGTTTCCAAGGCAAGGCAGCGTTTTCCTGGAGAAAATTGCATTGCAATTATCTTATCGGTTGTTTGCATTTATTTATAGCTAACAGCATTATTCAAAATGAGACGTTGGATTGTTACATTATTACTTTTTATTAGGTTGAAGCAAGCCACACATTTTATTCCCTCCATCATGTAATTGGAATGCAAAAGTTTACCCGGATGGATTTTTTTTGTTTTTTGTTTTTTTTTGTCGTTGGGTGTGTGGCATCGGAATAAAACATCCGGCGGATAATGTGGGGCCGGGAAACGCTGACGATGATGCATGGCTTGAGACGGCGCTCCATCCCTCAAATCTATTGTTTAAATCTAGTGTTTTCAATTCTCTCCAATTGACTCTGCTTTGCGACGATTCAATTATACAGTGGAAAATTGCAACGCTAGCTTCCGACTCCGGCAAAACATTTGATAATATGAGGACCTCTGGTGACCCATTTATTTTGATTTGGGAGGAGGTGAGGAAAAACAATTGTATTCTCTCTCCCCCTTTTCCCCTTCACCCTCTCTCACCCTCTCGCGCCCGCTCTCTCCCACATACACGATGCCTAATGCCCCTGCTGAGGGCGGAGCGACGTCTGGGCGGCATAAATCACAGCAGCTCGTTCTGGCGTCCATACAACGGCCGCCACTCCGGTGGCACGTTATCAAAAGCCGAGATTAGCCACGCTCTGCACCCTCGGCATGATGTTAACCCCTATTAGGACAGTAGTTTCCCTAATCTCCCTCTCTCTGTTATCTTTGTGGGACATTTATACACATTCACGGCGTAGATCAGGAATGGCGGGGGAAGCGGCTGCGTGAAGTGAGTAATTGCGGAGTCTACTAGGATGCAGTGCTAGCTTATTGCTAAGTCTTTTAGCGCCACAGATCGGAGATGTGTCCCTCGTTCAAGTCTTCTTGGTCAAGTCAAGTTGTCACTAGGGGTGTAAATCACACCCATCATGGCGATTCGATTTAGTATCGATTCAGAAACGATTCGCTTATTTTGAAAGGGTACAAAACCCTAGGCCCCAATCCCTAACCTAATCCCCAACCTAACCCTAACCTCCTACTACATACCCCTAACCTAACCCCAAGCATAACCTAAACTTAACCTAACCCAACCCTAACCCTAATCCTATCCTTAACCCTAAACTGAACCTAACCCAACCCAAACCTTAAACCTAATCCTAACCTTAACCCAACCCTAACATAACCCAACCCTAATCCTAACATAACCCTAACAAAATAACCGAATGGATTTTGGGATTCGAACTTTACATAACGGCAAAAACACACTAGAATTATCCGATTTAACAGGGACCAAGCGGGGACGGCGTTAAATAGGCTTAGTGCCACCCGCAGCACGGGAGTGGAATTACGTCCAGGAGTAAATTGATAAAAATTAGCCAAAAAAAATAATAAAACATTGCTGTTGTATCGATATATCGATACAAAATCGATATTGTTTACACACTTAGTTGTCACGGGTTATTAAACGAATGTGCAATGACCCAGAGAGGAGACATAAAGGGAGGGTTAAAGAACCCTTTATTTGCACGTGAAAACAATTAATATTGTTATATTACCCCTTAGAGGTCGCGTGGCAGCTGGACGCTCCACGGACGATCTGTCAAGTCGCGACGTGGGTGGGTGTTAGCTTCAGAAGCTAACAACTACTAAGAAAGCAAATATGCCAACACTAAGCCATAGTCGTCCCCGTCTAGACTCAAACTCATTATGTGGCACAGGCCCGCCCTCCCAACCTCGCTCCATGTCGCTTTTTTTTTATATATATATAAAAAAAAGATAAAAAGAATGAGATGAACCCCGTCAACATGGGAACCCCGTCAAACAAATAGGAACAAGTTAAAACAAGTTAAAATCCGTTGGTAGGGACCAACCGATTTTAACTTGTTTTAACGTGTTTTGACCTTTGTCTTAACTTGTTTTAACTTGTTCCTATTTGTTTTCAATCTAAATAAGCCCCCCTCTACCGGAGTGCATGTACTCCAACCATGGACAGCAGGGTGAAATACAGCAACTTTGCTAAGCCTGTCTGGTACAACCATCTTCTCATATTGCATATCTCGTGCTGAAATGTTTAATGGCTCTGTACTGTCTGTCCTAAAATAAAATTCATTCAGTGGCTGTGTCCGAAATCGTTCCATATCCCCTACTCCCTACCTGCCATATAGTGCACTCACTTATAGTGCACTCAACAGCAACGGCCAAGATTTCGGACACTAGAGTCGGCGCCGTTGAAAATTATTATAAAATATAACTATGAAAAAATATAATTATAAAATTAAAAAAATCATCACAAAAAAAATCTAATGTACTAATATTTGTACATACATATAAAACGTCTCGCAATGCATTATGGGTAATATTGATTCGTCTAGGGTACATCCGATACTTTTTGCAGTGCATTGTGGGATATTTTTAGTGCACTGTATAGGGTACATGGAGAATTTGGACACCCCTACTAAATGGCGTGCGCCCCATATAGACACAGCCATTCATTCATGCTTGAGGAAATACTTGGTATTTAATACAGGGGGGAAAGGGAGCTCCATCTCCAATTTATATGGGCATTGCAGCCATGGTCTATAAAATAGCGATAACAATAATCCAACAACATAACAAAGGGATCAAAACCAGCAATAGTAACCCAGCAAGCCCTAAGGAGTGTCTGCATTCTCCAGCTTCGAAGTGGGCTGAATTACCGAGCCTCGGCTGCTTCTGAACTACTGCTCCGCCTCTCGCTTTGCCCCCATTTCACCTGCCTGTTCACAAATAAGTGGCTTTGAAGTTTGGCATTCTCTGCGGGAAGCCGATGAGGAATGACACCCACACTTAATGTTTAACATGCCGCACGGTGACAAAACGGGGTCAGGGGGAGACGGCTTCACATGGCTCCACCCATAGAGATGTAAGGCTTACTAGTTTTAGTGATACATTGGTGCTTGAGAAGGTGCTAGGATCTGATCCTTCTCCAGAGAATCAGGACATTAACTCATTCAGTGACGCATTATTGTGTTGTTGTTTTTTTAAATTGTGTGGGGGTGCTCCGGGGAATTCCCGTGGGTGCCCAATAGTGTTGCACCGATACCATTTTTTGGTGCCAATACCGATGCCCGATACTTGGTTGTGCAGTTTCGGCCGATACCGATACCAACCGATACCACTGTTTGAAAAAAAGTGCTGTTGGTAGTAACTTTTTCCCAAGGGCTGGGAAGAAGTTACTAGAGTTATCGCAGTATTTTTTTTACATGCAGTCTATGATTAATAATAGTGGAAATGATAAATTAGGGAAGTTAGTAGGACAATTATAAAAAGCAATAACACATTAAGAATTATTTCATTATTTTAATATTTTATTGTTTGGGTGATATTGGGGTAGTAACTGAAGAGTTCAGATGCAAAAAAAACCTTACTCCACTTGACCACTTTTTGAGAAAAAGGCCATTTTTTTATCAGGCCATTTTATTTAAGCAGATGAGAAGAGATAGTTTAGACACTGCGGGGAGCGGGTTTTACTTACTTTACTAAAATTTTTTCACAGAAACATTTCATTTCAGTTTCCGCTGTATGGCGTCGGAAAATGGTATCAGTCCGATACTGGGCGTGGTACTCGCCAATACTGAGTACGTCCTACACCGATATCGGTGCAACACTAGTGCCCAACATCAAAGACATGAATTTAGTAACACACATATTTTTCGATCGCAGTGCTGTAACGCACGGGGGCAAAAGTCGGCGCCTATGCGAGCGGCGTATACCGCCGCATGGTGGACGTCAGTATTGCGCCCGAATTTATGCAGGATTTTGTGTTTTGATTTTATTTTTTTTAAGTCAGAATTTTTAGTGATACCCACCCTGGTTCTGGAGACTATTACCAAAGAATGGAAACAGGTAGAAGCAAACTGATGACAAAGGGAAGTCTGACGTTTCCTTAGGGTATGGACACAGAAATGAATGCGGTAGACACAGCGCCACTAACATGAATGGGGGTGTGTTAGGTGCGGTGTCCATAACCCTCGGCCAACGCGGACCCCGAGATGTGCAGAATTTGAGAAGGGCCGGCACTGAATGAGTTAATAGATACACAATACAATCATGGAGAACATCTATTTATTAGGGTTAGAATCAGGTGATAATTAATCACATGTAATTAATTGATTTGTAATGAATGTAATTCATCACAGTAGATAAGTAGAACATGCAGAAAAATTTAAATAATGCTTTAGGACACATTTAGAAAATTGTCATGACCACCTGCCTTCCCTCTGCACCTGCCCTGTCTACACTCCTGCCATCTGCATGTGTCCTGTCTCCCCAGCTGCTCCCTGATGACCTCCCCGGCTATATAAGCCAGGCCAGCCCTGTGTTCCCTGTCAGATTGTCTGCTCCCGTTTGTGTCCGACTCCCCACCTGCCCGTTAGTCCCTGGACCTTGCAAACCTAGCCTGTGCCATCGCCTCGCCCGGCTGCCTGTTGGACCCTGTCAGTTTGTCTGGTCTGTTCCCCCACTTTGTCCGCTCGCACCCAACCCCCTGCTGCTCCGGGGAACTACTGACCTGGACTCTGGATAAAATATCCCAAACAACCTGAGTGGCAACTCGATCCTGGCTGGCAAAGGTGGGGAAGGTCGACACTTTCTTCGGCATCGCCGCCGGTCCTGGATACGGGTTGTAATAGCTCGCCGATAAGCCAACAGCAGGAAACTATAGTAGAGCTGGCCAAAGAAGTAAAGGCACTAAAAACAGCAAAGAAAAGGATAAACGGATCGCTGCACTGGAGCGACACGTCGCTGACTTGGAACAATTTACAAGGATTAACAATTTTACTATCACGGGTATCAAGATCAAACGATCATATGTATGCCAGAGCAATAGCACTGAACAATGACCACCACGAGGTGGCCATGGACCGTTCCCGGTGGAAGAAAGCCATATCGAGAGTGAAGTCCAACCCAGCAGTGCCTGGAAAGAGGACTCTAAACCGTTGATGATGAATGGATTTGAACCTGATGAAAGGGCGCAAGATTCAACTGAACTAGCAGCCTTTCTCCGAAGCAAAGTAATAGAAATGGATTGCAGCAGTATTGAAGCCTGTCACCCTCTAACCAGAAGAGACACGGAAACGCCAGCGGTGATCGTGAGATTTGTGAACAGAAAAAAAAAACAAACGGCCCTCCTGAAGCAAGGAAGGAAGCTTAAAGGGGCAATTCTGTATATAAACGAGCACCTTTCCAAAGCGAATGCGGACATTGCTAAAAAATCAAGGCAGCTGAGAAACCTTGGAAAAATACAAAGAACGTAGACTTCCAATTGCAGGGTGCTTGTGAAGCTGAACGGAACGCCAGAAGCAGCGAAAGTCATTCACATCAGAAACATAGAACAACTCAATACTTTCTCATAGTGTTGTACATCTAAATCTGCTGCTCTCGAGCCCTGTGCTCATCCTGGTCCCCCTGAACCTAAATACCTGCAAAGGGCCAAAAAGCTGCATTTTTAATTCCTGTAGTCCGCATTTAATTTTTATTCATATTTTCAACTAATTAACGTGCAGTATCATTAATCTTACACATGTACTTAAATCAGATACCTGCTGTACACCTTTATGAATTGCAAATAAAGTAGGCCCATGGTGCACTGGGAAAATCAGAAGAATAATTAACAATGCTAGGACATTTACTTTTAATTTTATCACATTATCGCATCTTAACATTTTTGCAATGACTACTCATGTTATTCATAAGCAGAGGCGGGAAAAGTACCCAGATTTCTTACTTTAGTAAAAGTAAAATACATTTGTACATAAACAACCCGAGTAAGTTCACAATACACTGAAAGTACAGACTCTGAAAAATAATACATTATTTTTTTTAAACTAAAAAGTACATTCTCCGAGATGTTAAAAAAAATGTGGACGCAATTTCTGAGCTTGTTGTGTTACAAGATGTCATATGTTTGCAGTGTTTACATTATGCTGCATTACCTGATGTTAATAGATCAGTGTTGTTGCACAAAGTGTTTTCTGAAAGTAAGGAGTAGAAAGTATTGATATTTTTGGAGTACAAGTAAAATGTCAGATAAATGAACACATGTAATGAAGTACATGCCATATCTGTTCATAAGGAAGGATTTCACATACAAAATGCATTGGAGCATAACGGCACTGGCTGTCGATTCTTATCCCCCTACTATCAATATAGATATGTACTAAGAATCATCAGAGAAAGTGAAACGTACTTACATGAATAACTATTTGCCGTGATCACTCGCTATTGACTCCTACCACACGATGTTTGTAGTATAGGTAATTTTTAATGCAATGCATCATGGGTTATATTGCTTGGTCTAAGGTACATCGATGCTCACTACTTTTGGCGGTGCATTGTGGGATACTTTGAGGGTACATGGAGTATCCTGGCACCTCTGCAAAATGACATGCACCCCATTACTTAATCCTCTTCGCTCTTACTGGAGCATAGGGCCCCCACGAGCTTTCTCCAACGACCTTGGTCTTTAGCAGTTTTCTTTAGATGTTCCCATGTTGCTCCGATTTTCTGATGCTCTCCGGTGACAGTTCTTCTCCACGTTTTCTTCAGGCAACCTCTTTTCCTCTTCCCTTGTGGATTCCAGTCCAACGCCTGTCTTGTGATGTTATTCACTGGCTTCCTGAAGGTGTGCCCGATCTAGCGCTACTTTCTTCTCAACTGATTCCGTTTTTTAGATGTAGATTTAAGGAATATAGCAGCCATTTACCTAACTAACTTTTAACCTTGATTTCCCAGTTAAGGACAGTAATTTGGGATTGGTTACAGAACTCCTTTAATTGGACTGGAAAGAAGAAAAAGGAGATAAAGACTTTCAATCAGTCTCAATCTCAAATTACAGTTTTTGATTAGTTGTCGTTAATGTTGATTTGTTTTGATTGGTTAACAGAACTCCTTTAATGGAGGACTGGAGGAAAGAGGAGATTGAGATTTTCAATCAGTCTCAATCTTGGCTTGATGAACAGCTCATCATTTTGAAATTTTGTCCAGCCAGAAAATTCTGAGGCTGTAGCCAAGTCTGCGATTTACAAAACACTGTATGCACAACCATATAGTACACTATACAGGGAATAGAGAACGATTTCGGACACAGCCACTGCGACATCTCGCATACACAAGCAGTGTGCGTCCCTGATGGATCGCCGTGAAGCGGCGTGCACAAAGAACTGCGGCAGTGTGTCAGGCGTGTACGCCGTGAGACAGGTAAGGTGCGGTGCACACAACTTTATTGTTCTAGGAGCCGGTAACTGATGGTGGTGCATTAAAAGAGAAAAAAAAAAGGGCAGCCGACACGAGCAGATGGGAGTCGGTGTCACACTAAAACCCTCCTCGGCTTATTTATGGCTGTTTGTTAGCTTTGACTTATGAAGGCGATCTGTCAAAACAGTGGCGGGAGTTAGCGAGATGATATGCTAATGGGGCGCCCTGCACGATGGTGCCGCCGCAGCAAATCACGTGAGCGCTCTCTCAGTGTGCTGCTGCTGCTGCCTTTCAGACCGGCTGTAACGCCCAGCCGCTGCGGCTCTCGGCGCAGTCGTAGCGTGGCGCTGAGAGTGTGTGTGGCGATCAGGTGCTGGTGTCAAAGGCTGTGTCCGAAATCGCTCCCTATCCCCCGTATAGTGCACTATATGGGGCGCACGCCATTTTGTAGGGATGTCCGAATTCTCCATGTACCCCATATAGTGCACTCAAAGTATCCCACAATGCACAATGTACCTTAAACGAAGCAATATAACCCATAATGCATTGTGAGACATTTTTAAAAAGGCACGGCAGGAGTAAATAGCGACCGACTGCGGCAAATAGTTATAAATGTAAGTAATTTTGACTTTTTCTGCGGCACCGCAGAAAAGCCGGACAGGGGATTAAAACCCGCGGCACTGCTCGACCTATGGTCCAGGGGGGGCGCACTTTATAACCTAAATGCCACTGCGCCCCCCGATATTTTCATTTTCAACCCCGATCTCCACTACACGACCCACCACCAGTTCTGACTCTTGCTCCTCTATGGCAAACAAAAATGGAAATAGCTGCCGTGCAACGTGACGTCATCGCACTCCCCACCAATATCACCCTCAACACTAGAAAGTGGCCTCACACGTCAATTGAGATTACTGTGACAGCTCACTATAAAATACGTATGATACTAATGTCAACTAATTTATACAATGTTGGAGCCGTCACACCAGTGCCTGTTCCCAGCGTCACGTCTTCGCTTGTTTTGAAAGTTTTGTCGACATAGCCTTCCGCTATGTTGTCAAAATGGCGTCCAAGGAGTGTCCATTGTCCCACATTTTGTATTTTGACCATCCAAAGTGCATCTTCCGGATACTTGGG
>OMKY01117985.1:0-10442 GCA_900302395.1 Bregmaceros cantori | reverse complement strand
CTGTGTGTTTGTATACTTGTTTGTGTGAGTGTGTGTGTGTTTGTTTACTTGTTTGTTTGTGTGTGTGTGTGTCTGTGCATGTGTTTGTGTGTGTGTGTGTGTGTGTGTGTGTGTGTGTGTGTGTGTGTACTGCTGTCGTGTATATGCAATATGGCGAATTAAAATGAATCTTGAATATTGGTACGCGGAGGGACAGGACACCTGTCTGCTGAGTGTTAGTTCATGAAACTATCCTAAAGCATTAACACATTGAATCAGGGACAACTCCATTGATCCGTTCAAAAGTTATCACGTTAATACGGAGGAACTTGCACGGGAGGATCTTGCGTCGGCAGCAGGCTAAAACACTCCTATCTCCTAGAAAGTTTCTGACACACCAGGCAGCTAGACATTTTTATATACATATGTTTTACATGAATATGTAAATATGTACTGTAAATGTGACACACGCATTATGTGTGTTATAATGTGTGCACAGGAAGGAATGGGAAAATGCAGATTTGTGGGTGAATGAGGGGGACTTTTGCAGCTAATCTTTCTCGATCGAACAAGGGGAGTGAATACTTGAAATCTCATGGTGATTTTTGCTGTTCATGTACCAGCGCGGTCCTTAAATAGAGTCCGAACGAACATTGGCCATGGCCGAGTTCAGCTATTGCCAATGTGAGTTCCTCTATTCCCAGCTCCTCCACGAGGGGACAGCCTTTCGTTACATTGGTGTCAGGAAGTGGTTGACGGACCGCACGCGGTGGGGATGGCCGCGGGGCCGCTTGATCAGGCGAAAGGCGCTGTGGAGTTGGAGCGGCTCTCGGGACGAGAGCCATGTCGGGAGGGGGCAGTGTAATGAGATGCACCAGCGCGGTGCATGCTGGTCTGACACCGTTGGTGTCTCAGCCTGCACCGGCGCGGCCCTTAAATAGAGTACGAATAGAACGAACCTCGGCAATGGCTGAGTTCAGCTATTGCCGATGTGAGTTCCTCTATTCCCAGCTCCTCCACGAGGGGACAGCCTTTCACTACAATATGTTACTCTACTGAATAGTAAGCGGAGAGTCTGTTTGTATTCATTTCATATTGGGCTAACAGGCCTGTTCCATTTCCACACAACACACATATAAATAATATATAACATAAAACATACATATTTACTAGTTGATCGATCAAATGTATGACACAAGTGCACGCTGCAGTTCATCTTAAGTGAAATGGCGCCCTCTGCTGGCGTCCACAAATGGACCAGACGAAGGTGGCTCAAACGGTCCTTTCGCACGTTTGACGTTTCACTCCTAAACTAAACTTGGCCTGTTTGCTAACCGTTTGCATAGCATAGTAAATGGATCTGTGTGGCACAGAGCCACAACGCCCTGCACACACCCACGCACGCACACACGCGCACGCACACACACACAAGCAGGGATTGCACTTGGCAGCGGGTCGAGCCGTACAGGGCATTTTGCCAACAGCAGCAGCAGCAGCAGCGTCGTGGAAGCGGAAGGCCCATATTTGAGCAACAGGATGGGGTTGGCGGAAGCGTTGATGGGAAAAACCTGTTCACGTTCGCGATTCGAATCATTTAGATCTTTTCATGAAAAATTCGTTGAATCCGAGAACGCAAAAGACGAAAAAAAATCCCCTTCTTTCAGAATAGCAGTATCGTTAATTGATATTGTATTTAGATTAATCGATTTGCATTTGGGTTTGTGTGTGGTGTTTTCATATAATCAAATTAACTATGACACTTTGCAATAGTAAAGTCAGAGTATGAAATGAAATTAAAATATCAGTATGTAATACTCCTTACATTTCCAAAACACTTTCCTTATATGTATAGGCTATTGCACAACAACACCAATGTGTGAGAACTGTTTCGTGTTTTTGAAAGATGCAGGCGAGGGTACTCTGTGTGTGTTTCAGAACTTCGGAGCATAATCTGGTCACCGTGCTGGTTCCCCCTGCATACCGCATGGGAATGGCTGTAGCTCAGTTGGTAGCTCGCTGTTGATGGCTCAGTTGGAGTAGAGCCAGTCGCAAAGACCAGAAAAACCAGTGGCCCACTTAGCAGGCCCTACAGTCGCCATGCTAGTCTCCTTGGGCAAGACATTGAACCACAAGTTGCTCCCAAACGGTCGTAGTGTTGTGTGCGAGAATGTGTACATACATTTCCGATTGGAATTACTGGAGTATTCAAAAATGCTTTTCCCCATCCGTCTTGGGGAATACTGAAGAAAGTTATGACGAGGATACATAGAACAAAGACACCAGTGCTGTGTCTAAAATGACACACGTTCCCATGGTGCCTTATTTTTAAAGCGTAGGGCACTGTCCAGAGATATTGGTTGAACTGAAACTGAAAGTGGCCCGGATAATGCGCTAAACACACCCAGAAATCCAGTATGCACTCAAGGGCCGCCATGCTGCCTATGTAGCGGAAATGGAATGACGTTGACGAAGTTATTCTTTTTTGTTAGTTTTTAAATTAATTGAGTCGCCTAAAGAAGACAGACAGGTGAAAGTGAAGCACATAGTGAGTGAATAAATGAGCGTAATTGGCTATAGTAGCAACAGCGCAGTCAAGGAGGAGGTGACTACTGCATTTATATGTTCTTAAGCCCAATTCACACTTCACATTGAAATACATGGAGGCTTCTGGTAATTCACAATTACCCCCTGACATCCCCCTGTGTTATTTTGTTGTGCATTCTGACGGGATTAGTAAAAGCCTGTCTTTTGTTCAATTTACATTATTATGCATGTGCCGTATTTTTGCTTGCTCACACATGTACACACACACACAGACACACGTGTATGTATTAACAAAGTCAAACAAATTCTGAATTTAAACCATTGTGGTGTTTCGCCGAATCACAGTAGATAACTCGCAGTGGAATTATTACTTTGCAAATCACAGACATCACGCATTCACAACGTCAAATGAAACTTCAGCGTCCTCTGCAATTATTCCGAAATACCAGGGGTACATAGGTAATAAAAGTCCAGTGCGAATTGGGCTTAAGTCTGTATATGTTTTCAAGCTGTTATAATGTGCTGTACGGTGTCTGGTTACATACCTAAACAGACGTTCCTGTGCAGAGATATCAAAACAGAAATGCTGAAATGGTAATGAGGCAAAGGGCGACAGCAGCCACTCGTGAAATAACTCCATGTTCGGCCACTATGATAGCAATAGTAAATGATTGCTGAGTCTTTATTGATGCTGATAGTGATTGTGTAAACGTGGCCCGAGTTATCGGACAAAATAATAAAGATAATACTATATTGTGTGTGCAGTAGTTCAGCCCAAAATATCAATTTCAGATTGCATCCATTTGGTTTCACCAACTGACACAGGTCACGTCTTCTATATGGTGAATGGATGGGCCCCCATTCATATGAAAAATTGTACATATTTATAATTTCTATCATTAGTGTCCTCCATATAGGCCTGTTTAGTAATATGACATCAATTTATTTTTAGCTGTGAAGACTAATAATGGTGCACAAGACTTCAAATACACCTTATTAATTTGAATGTTAATTATTAACAATTCTGCTTATTAGAGGACAAATGATTATTGAAGTCTTGTATTACACACATGTGGAGAAATGTCAAGTATTAATAATGGAATTAAGATAATTACATCATCTCTCTCTCACACACACACACATTCCCACTGGTCATTCAGCCAGTCACAAAAAAAAAATCAACATAATTCTTACACATGGCTCATTCGAGTGCACCTAATTTGCAGTTATGTTCATAATTATTATGTGAGTGACAACAAGAAAGTCAAGTGAGAACACGAGGCAGACAATATGTATATCAAGTTATTTATTTCACCGTTACTGCCCTAAAATGGGACATTGGAATGTAGTGTTTTTGCCTCTTTGGCGGGAATAGTGCAATCAACTATATGGCCATAACGGATACAAAAACACAAGGCACATTTATGGCAGCAACACAGTTGGGATTTCCACCGCTAACGCCGAAATATGCACCTAATTATAAAGTCACTTTTTATTTCATCTTTAGAGATTCTGTATTTTGATAAATGGTGCTTGAAAGTGAAGTTTACTGTGGGCCTTCAAAGATCAAAAGGCTGTGGATCGTGATCTGTAGCGAGTGTGTAACCGCTAGTGGTCGTTGTAAACAAACGCAGAAAAACAGTACGAAAGAGACTTTGCACAAAGGCTTGCTGGGAGATTAAATACTGAAACCACCCAAAGCCACGCGACAATCATGTAGTGCATATCAAAAATCTCAAGAAGAAGATGCATTTTCTTGTGTTTTCCCTTGTCAAGTTAGTGTTTCGGAAAAGCGGTGGAAGTCAGAACAGTGATGGTGCCTTAGTTATAGCAGCGTATGTCACAAACTGAAATACAAACATTAACTGCTAAAAATATATTTACTCTGCAGCCTACACAGTAGGCAAATAATCAATTGCTGCCAATAATGGCAGAAATACACAAGGTATGTACAAGTAAACAGTATTTACATGTATAAACAATCCCATGGTTTGGTTACAAACAAATACTATCATGTGGCTTGCGCTTGACGTACGTTAGCGTAAAGTGTTATTGTTCAAGGCACACAGCATACACAGACATGCCATTTGGAACATTTTAAAGAAATGTGTGCAAATATGTTTTTTATTTGGTTACCAATCTGAAGTCGTTTCCATTTTTTATATATATAACTCTTGATAATGAAATGACATCATTTCATTTTTGGAAATGGCTCATGTTGGGAAGAACTGGGTAAACAATGCAAAGCAGCGAGTCTTCAATGCATTCAGTAGGGGGCATATGCAATTACATTTAGATATATTTCAAGTTTTTGGTCATTATAATTCCATCAAAATGAGGGTACATGTATTGGGATTCCCAAAAGAAAATTATAAAGCTAGAAATATGCACCACGTTGTATTGATGACGAAACACTCAAAACTAATATACATAACTAAAAATGTTGTTGTGTGCAACAAATTAAGAAATGGAATACATTGTTGTGGATACAGTAAACTGGAGTAAAGGTCAGCTGTACACTCAAATGTTTTCAAGTATCATGGCGAGAATGTTTGGACATCACTCATTTACCATGAATAGTAAAACAATACATTGCTTTTCATGAGAGCGCTGTCAATTAAGGGAATGAGAATTGACTAGTGGAGTTTTATGGCAGGTGAGAATGGACATTGTTGAAATGGAGAAAACAAAGTTGATATATATGGCATCAATGTTATGTGAGATCAATGAGAAAAATGAAGAAAAAAAAAACAAACTAAGTATGCAAACATAATTGTTTGGTCACGATTCATGTTCCAAATTTGTTTTTTTTTATTGTTGTTTGTCAAAGATTAATTGTTCAAGGCTTAACGCATTAAACATTTACATTACAAAAGTAATATAATATCTTTGTGGGTGCTTTAGTTGCAGCGTATGAAAAGTAAACAAAGGTTACCCAAAGCCTCTATGACACTGATATGTGTAGAAGTAATCTTTGCCTTTCAAGGATACTTACAAACAGGGTTCATTTACAACCTTTTCTGACATTCTTTGGTCTGAACAAGCCATTCACCGTCCAAGAAGAAAAAAAAAACTCCGCTGAAATTATGTTCTACTCGCATTCGGCCCATACATCTTTTTGATGTAAAATCCAAAACAATGTCTTGACCATGTGGCTCTTGGTAGCCCTCATGTCGTCAGCAGATGTCTGAGCTGCAAGGGGACGAGTGGTTGCTGAGGTGTCCATGAGGACTGCCATAGAGTTGTGCAGTCGGCGTGCACATGGAGGAGGGGGAGGAGGTCAGACAGGGAGGGACACCGAGTGACCGGTAGGCCGAGGACGGAGGAGGATAGAGGGATGCACCCGCTGGAGGGGATGCCGCGCAAGAGGAAGAAGCGGGGCTCGATGGAGAGCGGCAGGGGTACTCCGCGGACACACTGCATATGTCAAGGGGGGGAGATTTTGGGGCAGTGTCTGTGGCGTGTGTGCTGATGGCAGGGTCTGCCAACATGTCTCGTTCGGCTCGCTTTGCTCCGCGATTCTGTCTGAGGTGGATCTTGCCGTGGCGCTTGCACTCGTCGCTGCGTGCAAACTTGCGCCCGCAGTGGGTGCAGGCGAATGGCTTCTCTCCCGTGTGCGTGCGGATGTGTGTGGTCAGGTGGTCACTGCGACTGAAGCAGCGCATGCAGATGCGGCACTGAAAGGGCTTGTGTCCAGTGTGCACGCGTACGTGGCGTGTGAGTTCGTCGGAACGAGAGAAGCGGCGTGCACAGCCATCGGCCGGGCAGGCGTAGGGGCGCTCGGTAGACGCCTTCTTGTATGGACGATTGGTCACAGATGAATGTGGCTGCGCCTTCCGAGATGTTCCATGGTGGCCAAGTTTGGCACGTGGTTGCTGGCCTGAGGACGGACTTTGATCCATTTGCGTGTCGAGAGGCACGGCCGGCTGCATTTGGCCGTTGGAGAAAGCCTTTATGGTGAAAAGTGGAGTCAGCGGAGGGTGAGCCTGTGTTTGTTGCGTTTGCTGAAAACCAGAGGCTCCCAACTGTGGAGCCTGGCCCAGTGTCGGCTTCTGTTCCTGGGGAAGCAGGCCGAGCATTTGTTGCTGCTCCTGGGGCACGGGATGGTGGGAGAGACGATAGTCTGGGAGCATTGGCAGCATGGAAGAGGGGGCAGATGGTGCAGCGAGCCTAGGTGACGTGGTGGTGGGAATAGTGGATTCGGAGCTTGCGTAAGGGAGAGCAGGGCTGCTCTGAGACTGGGCCGACTGGCACGAGAAACTTGTTAGGGGCCGAGTGCTGATGTCGGCTGCTGAAGTGAACGCCACCATCGACGCATCCGTTCCTGCAGGCTCAGAGCTCATTGACGATGCCGACGACGAGGAAGACAAGTCGCACGGGCTGCCCGCTGCAGTCTGGTTGGTTGGGTTGGCGAGATTCACCAAACCCGAAACCAGGCTGAGCAGAGACTCCGACCACATGCCACTGCTGCTGGAAGTGTTGCCGCTAGAGGGCACTGCGGAGGGCTCCAGAGTGAAGCGGCCGCTGTAAGTCAGTGGAGGGCGCCGTGCCGGGAAGGCTTGGATCCCCAGAAGTTCAGAAATTATCTTTGACTCCTCGCAGCAGGCGGGCAACTCAAAGATGGAGTCTGTGGGAGTTGAAGAAGCAGAATTATTTCATTGAATGTTCACCATATACAATGTGAATTTGTCAATTATTTTTAATCCAACAACCGAGTGGTTACGCGATCACTTCCAAACCATCCAATTTGGTTAAAATGCATGGGAAACGCAAGATTAACTATGATTTAGAAAACATAATATAACAACAATATTCATTTTAAAAGCTTTTAACTACATTTCAACCAAATTTGGTATATGCATGAAAGATGCAACTCAGAAGACCAAGTACAATACAAATCTATAGCAGCAGTTTAAATATTTGCTTTTTAAGTTTTCTAGTCTTTTTGCTCAAATTTGTGTCCCAGCATTTTAAAAATATTGTTAAACGTTGATCGAGAGGATGAACAACATAAATTAAAATCTGAATAGAAAATACATATTTAAACATTAATACATTACACGTTTTTTACTTGGCTTGTGCAACATGTATACACCAGAACCTTTAGTAGTTTTAATCATCAATCAGCATTGATAAACGTTATCCTACTTGCCCATGTTGTCTAAATTAGCATTGCAATGTTGATAATAATGTTAATATATTATTTCCATTATTGTTATTATTGTTACTTTTATTGTTATTATTGTTATTATTGCAACAATATTAACAATAACAAGAATAACATCAATAATAATTTGTGTTATTCGTGTCGTTGTCATTATTGTTGTAATAATAATAATTGACAATAATAACATATCAATTTACATATATGAATTCGATTATATTTCTAAATTCAATTAAAATAACTGAACAAAGAAGTTACCTCCGCAGGTACGGTCAACATCACCGTTGTCCCCAGCCGTCAGGAAACCCGAAGGTTGGTCCGTGGACGCGGACAGGAAAGAGTTTCCCGCCGCGGCGCTCTGCAACAGCAGCTGGAGCTCCTCCAGTCGGTGGAAGCCGTCCAGTGGGGAGTGGGGAGGAAATCCTCCAGAGCCCAGAGCCCCCGGGAACCCGCCTGGTCCGGAGCACAGTGGCTCGGTTTGCATCGGAAGACTAGGTAACATTCGCTCAGTCTTGATCGCAGCCATGTCACCGGTGACGGCAAAGTCCCTACTGAGAGGGAGCGGCGCGGCGGCGTCTCTGTCAGGAGTTATCCCGCTTCGCACTACCGCTGCCGGCGGAGAGGCGCACTGGCCAGTGCCTTGTGGCGGAGAAAGGTGGTGGTGCACGGGAGAAGCCAACGCTGAACGTTGTAATTCAGGCGATTTGTAACACACCCTTCACTGGCAATTTGATTTAAATGATGAACATTAAAATAAAGCACAAAGTGCATTTGTTAAGTGATCATTGGATGTTGTTTGTAAATAGTTGATGCTATGAATGAACCATAGACTAAGCGAGTCTCGGCACCGGGACGTGTGACAGCGCGTTGAACTTGAAAGGTCTGCTTCTAACGGAACTCCCCGCCTTATATAGCCTCTCCTCGTGACGTACATTTCCTCTTATGGGCATGGTGGAAGCCCATATTTGGGCAATGCCTTCGGAACAAGGACGGAGGAGTGCCCCGTCTACAAAACCCGAACTGCAAGTAACGTTCGGATGTGTATCTCGCAGACGAACAGCTTAAACGTGACCGCCGATTACGGTGTATGGCAGTGCCCTGCTAATTTATCTCGTCGATTTATTTGAACATCAACTCAGTAAAAAATAATTCACTGATATCTTTTTGGTAAGACTAAATGTTTTTCAGAGGATGATGTTATAGTGGCTCTATGGTCATTCTGCTACCCCCCTCCCCCAGGCTGCCTTCTAGCACACTGCAGCATACATGTGTGAACTCTCACCAGCAACAGATTTGTAGAACACGTGTAATAAGCAGAGATAGCAATCAAATTAAATATATATATATATATATATTTCACAGTGTGACTAAAATTGTATTATTTTTTTTAAAGAAATAGAGATTGGGTTGTGTTGTCCCAGGCAAACATCTGAGCTCTGTGCGTAAACATGACACTTGATTTGAGTTCACTCTACAAAATATTGGAAGAATCACATCATTTTATACTCAATTGCAACATAGCTTAGCTTATGTAATTTAATGCAATTTAGTCCTGAACATTTGTTAAAGATAAAATTGATTTAACTTTAATGCAGTATTTCATAATAAATGAGTGAAATAGTAGGATACCATCTAGTTGTTCTTGCTGTGCGCTAGATGGTAGGTTAATGGATAGATTAGAAAATAGGTTCAATAAATAATAATCTATATCAAGACTGCAGCATGTGGTAAGTTAACATTATAATAAGTATCACGCACTGGAATGACACACTCAAGATCAAAAAGCATGCAATGCACACAGATAATCGTTGACTAATTTGTTATAAAATTAATTTATTTATTTAATAATCAATGATCACCAATGAAGTTTTATCATTGTTATTGTTGGTAGTTTTGTGCTAACAGTGCCCCCATTCGTCCACACAAAATTGGAATCAGTTCTGAAAATATCAAATTGACATAATTGATCATCGCTATGAATATTTGGGGTGTGTACGTAAAGGATAAAAATGTTTTAATAATTGCCTATTGAAATAATCGTTAGTTGCAGCCCTACTCACAAAGCAAAGCAGACATGACATTACAATTTCTAAAGTAACTCATGTTCCACATATGTGAAATATACATGTTCTTCAGTATAAGATATGTACACAAGGTTGTTCAGTAGTACAGCATTATGCTCACACACTATTTCCAATTCAATAGCTGATTATTATTATACTTGTGCGCCATGTAACCAGGCTACGTGTGAGTGTGTGTGTGTGTGTGTGTCTGCGTGTGCATGTGCACATACTATATATACTAAATATTGATACAGTCTCCCCGATTAACACATTTAATCGATGCGATGCGTGCACGAACATCACATTGACAGTGCACTCAAGCGCTGTCTCTGTGCATAAGGCAGTTCAGCGCAGCGGGTCTATGGTTTCGCGGGAAGGCGGTACGGGGGATTTCCCAAGCCGTTCCGTTGTTCAAATCAAGCTCAGTAGAGACGCGGCTTTTAAAATGTAACATGTTTTTCCACGTAGCGTGGGTTTAGGTTTTTTTTTACACCGCCGAAAACAAACGCAGACGTGTTGAGCTGTTGACAAGCGGACGGGCGGGCAAGCAGCTCTAGAAATGGACTGGTTCCGGTAGCCGGCCCACTTCCTTGACCATATATGGCGTTTCCTCCCAAGACTGCTGAGCTGGGCGTTTTCTGCACGGCTCTGCACGACCGCAGCCGCCAGTTTGTTTATTTAGTTTATATATA
>OMKY01117979.1:0-10742 GCA_900302395.1 Bregmaceros cantori | reverse complement strand
GCCACCCATCTATGGAACAGTCTCCCTGCCCAACCCATCTATGGAACAGTCTCCCTGCCCAACCCATCTATGGAACAGTCTCCCTGCCCAACCCATCTATGGAACAGTCTCCCTGCCCAACCCATCTATGGAACAGTCTCCCTGCCCAACCCATCTATGGAACAGTCTCCCTGCCCAACCCATCTATGGAACAGTCTCCCTGCCCAACCCATCTGTGGAACAGTCTCCCTGCCCAACCCATCTATGGAACAGTCTCCCTGCCCAACCAATCTATGGAACAGTCTCCCTGCCCAACCCATCTATGGAACAGTCTCCCTGCCCAACCCATCTATGGAACAGTCTCCCTGCCCAACCCATCTATGGAACAGTCTCCCTGCCCAACCCATCTATGGAACAGTCTCCCTGCCCAACCCATCTATGGAACAGTCTCCCTGCCCAACCCATCTATGGAACAGTCTCCCTGCCCAACCCATCTATGGAACAGTCTCCCTGCCCATATAAGGGAAACAAACAGTTATTCAAGCTACAAATATAATGTTAAAAAATGGTTAAAGGAGACCCAGACCTGCAACCACTGATCTCATTCATAACATCACCTCATCATCTTGTGTTTGTGTCTTTTTATTTGTCACTGGTTTTGTTTTAGTAATTCATGTATTCACGTTTTACTGAGTTCACCTCTTTTTGACCTGCCCAGGGACTACAGATGAAAATTAGTCGTTGGCTAACTCTGCCCTCATTGATCAACAGCGCTGTCCCTGTTCTAAATAAACGAATAAAAATAAAATAAATCACTTTTTTGTCCTAATTTACGTCATGGCATCGCACCTGGGTTCAAATCAAACCACATTGAGCATTAATGAAGAAGTACAACTTAAACAATTACTTGATCAATTGTGATTACTCTACTATAAAGAATAAATACTTGACCATCAATGTCTCGTACCAACTCTCTTGAGATATTACTGTACTACTACAGCTACTGCTGCTTTCCATTCCATAACTTCTATAACTATATTAATAACAAAATTATTATCTTACTGGAAATACCATAATAATGACTTTTATAAATTTCTTAAAAAATCTCTCATAGAGAGCACCCCCGGACCATAGGTCGAGCAGTGCCGTGGGTTCTAATTCCCTCTCTGGCTTTTCTGTAATGTCTCGACTCTTCATCCCAGTTTCCAATTTAATCCTGTCACTATATCTCCCAATAAAGAATGAAAAACAACGGCCCTTGTGCCCCAAATTGCGGGCAACCAAGCATTAATGTTGTGTTGTTCGTCTGCATCTTTGCGCTGGTAATTCCACGGCAAGCGCATTTCCATCAAAGTCAAGTGTTCTTACAAGTCTGCAGGACCTGTCTTACAACAACCTCAGTCAAGTCTGCAGGAACCGTCTTACAACAACCTCAGTCAAGTCTGCAGGACCCGTCTTACAACAACCTCAGTCAAGTCTGCAGGACCCGTCTTACAACAACCTCAGTCAGACGCACACGGGGTGGTAGCGGTGAGAGGGGTGGCAGCACTAGCGGCGCACGTCCGGGTAGAATGGCGGACGACAACGACGGCAGCAGCAGCGCCACATGACGTGCACACAATGCAAAAAAAAAAAACGTGCACAACGCAGCGGGTCGAACAACAACACTTGTCATTCATCTGGGCACCCAGTCTCCGTGGTGACCGCACATCCCCTTACACTGTGACAGTAGTTAACAGAAATGCTCCGCACGCTACATGCATGCTCACACGCTCAATGGAACGAGGAGGAACGGGGTGGGTAGTCACTACCACTAGCACGCCGCATTGTAGACTTTTACACAATGACCAGAAGACTCCACACTAAAACTACCGTCTGTGTGTGTGTATGCATGTGTGTCCGTACATGTGTGTGCGTGTGTGTGTATACATATATTATTCATTTGCGTGGAGACACATGTGTTGGGTGGTTCTGGTGAGGGAGATAAGGAGAGTCTTTATTCTGCCTTTCCACGTGCATGCAAATAAAGTGCACTAGGATTCTGTGTATGTGCACACACACACACACACACAAAACATGGGTGTGTGTTCTGCTTCATCGGCTGCCATTAAATGGAATGACTGTAGACATAAGGATGAATAGAAAGATTAAGATAGCAAGTGGGGAGAGAGAGTGACAGAGACTGGGAACTGGCGAAAGGGAGAGGGCAAGAGGGGGAGTGTGAGAGCATAAAACAGAGTGATAAAGGGTTTGTTAGAGGATGAAAAACTTGTATAGCTCATGTGTGTGTTTGTGTATAAGTGTATGTTAAAGATGAAATAATATGTTATGTTTACGAAGTCATATTTTTTGATTGCGTTTACGCTTTTACGAAGAAGATAAAAAAAAAACCTTTTGTAGAACTTTAAAAAAATATTTTCTAGGCATTTGCAAACATTTTTTCCAATTAGTGTCCGTATTTGGAATGAAGTACAAAGAACTCAACCTTGGATGTGGAATTAATACAATTAATGTCATAGCAAATGTTTTCAGCCATATCATTTATAATCAAACCAGTAAAATCAAAGTGATGCAGTATGACAATGAACTATCAATCAGGACAAAAATGATTTACTCCAATTATAAAATTTAACGGGACTATACAATTTGACCATTTCGATTAAGTCTTACAGCTAACTTATGATTTACATTTTTGTATATAGCTGTAGTTTACCGTTATGATGTTTGGCCTAGGAGTGCATGGATCACTTTTTTTTGCTCCCAATCCCCGATACAGAGTCCTGATCCTGGAAGAATTGCAACCCAAAATATTTGGCATGGATATGGGGCGCTACGTCACATCTCTGCTACGTCCGGGGCTAAGCAGTCGCTACGTCCGCAGGGAGCAGTCACTACGTCCATGTATTATTTTATTATTTTTAAAGACACTCCACGGCGTTATTTTTCCTAAATCCTGACCGTTTGACAAATGGACTGATAACTTGTATTAAATGACAAAAGCCAAATGTTATTGTGCTGCCCAGTAGCTCAGTCGGTTAGGCAGAGCGTTGTGAAGCAAAAAGTCACTGTACGCCCTGTCGAGGCAGACGCTGTGGGGCAAGGTCCAAACACCGCTTAAGGGTAGGGGTGTCCGATCTTGAAAAAAAAGTAGATCACGATCTTGTGAGTGCATATCACAAGATTGTATTATAATTTATATTATCATTATTGTTATATCTACAACACGCTTCGTACAACAGCGTTACCCGCTGCGGGTAGCGTTCTAACACCCGAGGACTCGTTGCGTGTGTCGGGCAGACACACGCTGTAGACCCGCTGCTGCTAACGTTCTAACACCCGGGGGCTGTAGTCTCTGCAGCGTGTTGAGTGTGTGTTCGCCCCGAAGTGGGTGCCGAGTAGCGCTGCAGCCGGCGCGGACTCGCTCCGTGTCGCGGTGAACACAGACATTCAACACGCTGTAGAGACCCGCCGCCGCAGCAGCACCGCACAGACGAGGACTCGCAGCGTGACTTTCTCTCTGCCGGTTCACTTTGACGGAAACCAAACCATCCATACAATGGATGTTGAGTTTTGCCTCCAACATGGCAAACGCCACATGTGTTGTTGTTTTGGTCAAGCGGATGAAGAAGCGTGTTGTGTCATGAGTGGGCGTGGTATTAAAGCATAGAAATACATAGATAGACTAAGTTTCAGTGTGTACCGCAATCCTACCGATCTATTACAAATGGCAGATCGAGACTGCTTAGAATCGGACGGATTTGAATCGTCAGATCGAACACCCCTACTTAAGGTGCCATGACACTGACGATTTTGTGCCACGCAGTCCACACGATTGTCTCGTGCCAGTGCGTGTCATTTTGCAGCACGAACCGGGGGGTGCCCAAACAGTTTACACCGTCTTCACCCACAGTTAACCCGTATCCGAATTGACTCGAGTGGGAGTCAGTCTCTATTATAAATTGGACCCCCGTTTATCCAATTGCTCTCAAAAAAATGTGCAGAGCAGATTTGAGCAAACTGCAATGTTTGGACACAGTTATACGCTATACCCCATCCCTCGACTACAATGTTCACGCTGCTGGGACATGTTTTAAAGAAATCTATAGAGAGCTGTTTTGTCACATCGTTTCGTCATCATCATAGCTTTTGGGCGCACACAATCGTGAGACGATTGTGTTTGTGTTTACAGGTTAGATCATAACACAGACGCGTGACGACCCCGAATCACTCAAGTAGTTTGCTTGTGATAACACTAGAGCAGGACCTTATCGTTCTGGTTCTGTTCTTATCGGTATACCTAAATAACATCACATATCAGTGCAGCAGAACTTTAGAATTCTATACACAGTACAAGTATCATCCCAGAGCAGCAACAACGGCAGCAGCCACGCACCATCATCCACGCTCCAGCAGCAGTGGCGGCAGAGCGCGTTGCAGCTGCTGGGAACTCTCCGAGTGATTTACCGATCCTGAGTAGGACAAAATCACGAGTCACCGATCCTCTAGTTTGGCCCTTTGTGGCCACCGAACTCCTTGCTGCCCATGGCTGATATGTGTTGTTCAGTTCAGTCTTGAGTAAAGTAATACATGCTCATTATTTAACTAAACTTAAGTGAATACATAAGATTTTAAAGTCATTATACACCCCAACACATCAAACAATGAAGAATTAATCAACTTAGGCCAGTTATTCATCTGGAACCAATACATAGTTTTTGCTAACCAGTGTAATTACTTTCAGCCTCCCATGACAGTGGTCTGCTCCTTAATGTAAACCCAATGGACTTAGCTGTGCCACAACACACACACACACACACCAACCAACACATACTCATCTGAAGTAGATGTGTGTTGCTCACTGCTGGCTCCTGCTCTCGCTGCCTTATTTCACACACATCAAAAAGTGTATTAACGTTCATGGAAAAATGTTTGAGCGTACCCAAGAAGTCTAGTTAATATGAGATACTTGATGTGCAGTATAGATACTACACTGATAGCATATACAATCAACATTTGTTTTACTTTGGGAATAAACATTCACAACAGCGTGACCGTTTTGAGTGAAGATTATAAGACTAATAAAAAAATAACGCATAAGCTAAAACCAGGTTATTCATAGTGAAATGGTACAACAACAACTGACTTCAATCATTGAAGTTGAAAGGAGAATCCTCATAGCAAAATAAGCTGTTCTTTAATTCAAATTAATTCACTGGATAGGATATAGATAGTACTGAACTAGCAATTAGTCCACAAGGAATTGGCTCTATTGGTATTATTGACAATGTTCTCTGTTGGGCCGTTACACACATCCCACACCCACCGAGTACGGCCAGCAATTCTGGAAAACATTTTTTATTTGCATTTTTTGTTAATGAGTAGAAATCAATCAAATATCAGTGGTTGATTAATCATCAACATCCCCCGTCATACTAATAATAACTAATAATCTTGATATGCCAGTAGAATTCATCATTAAATAAAAAAGGTCACTTCATGCATGTATTGTTAACCATTGAAGTGTGGAAGGTGGAAATTGTGCCTATGGCAGGAAACAAACGCTGGTCACTCGCCAGAGGAGGAAAACCGGGTCAGCGCTACCCAGCCCGCTTCTAAAGACACACAGACGTACTCACAGCACCCGTCCCACAGGCAGGAAGTGTGTCAGTGAGCGCTTCCATTGGAGGCCAAGGAGGAAGGGGGAGTGGAAAAGACTGCTTTTCCCAAGCTATTAGTGAGCTTGAGGGTGTACGGCCACTACCAGGCTGTTGGTTTAATGTCCTAAACCAGTGCACATGTGCCCCTATTTGGAATGAAGTACAAATACCTCACAGAGATTCATAATTAAAATTCTATAAAACTATAATTTCCTAAGTTGTATTAATTGAAGTATGACTGTGACTTATAGTCCTAAATTACCCAATGATGAGCCACAGTGAACAATGAATAGCGAGTTCAGTTTCGATGATTTAGGTATTTTAAAAAATAGAGACCGAGGGGGCACTGTTAACTGTATTAGTTCCACCTCAGTCCATAGATTATAACTTATTAAGAGGATCACACCAGCTTATGGTCCGGGCCAACATCAGAAGATAAGAGGACAGAAGCATGGATGTAGGGACAGTGAAACCAGGGAAATAAATGCATGCATCACACTGTGATTTGCAGAGTTCCTTCACAGCACCCTCTGAGCAATGAATGGCAGACAGGTTGTTCATTTGATAATGCTGGCCGATCTCTGGTTGGGATTCAGTTTAAAAGGGCAGCTGTGGTGAGGAGCGAAGGTGTGTGATCCAAAATTGTTGAAATTTACCAATTTCACGAAAAACTACCTCTCGGCTGTCGGCTGCATAGCAACCGGCAGCTGTGCTGTGGTAGGTAATAATGTTCTCTCGTATTCTAATAAATATCCTGCAACTAAACAAAGGCTGCAAAGATCTCATGACCAATGTAATATACCGAATCCCTACAGCTCTACAGTCTAGAATCGCAAATACAGCAAATAGAGGCAGGTCCTCAATCACAGTTGCTTTCGGCATCATCCCAGTGATGATTGAAGCACTTTTGTTTGTTAGGACTGTGTCCTGCTGGGCACATACACGGAGAGGCGTGAGTTCGCGTCCCCTCACCGTCAACTTGGCCTCCTGTCTCCACTGCCCTTCTTCACCGCTTTCCAGCTAAAGCTGAGTAAAGATCAGAAATATGCTTTCCTTTTTCATAAGAGTTGAGGGCATTTTGTTAAACATGGTTTGAGTAGGCTCTTCAAATATAAAATATAGTGCAAAGCATTTTTTAGCATTTCTTTGCAAGGCTGTCTCATCTCAAAGGGTTGGTGCGCTGCCAAACGATTATGGAAACGGTTATCCATCATTTTAAATTTACAAGACATTACACACAAACAAACCAGCCACAAACTTGAGCATCAGATATCATTTGAAAGAAGCCGCGGCCACGAGAACACGCCAGTAGTAGTGTAATTGCGTTGGGGGAAGCACACATGAAATGCTGAACACAACACTGCCTAGTCAGCATTCATTTCTTAACATGCTACAGCCTCCCAAAAATGAACTGCCATCATAAACAGTGCTGTAAAGTTAATTCATGGAACGTGTGTGTGTGTGTGTGTGTGTGGCCGAATTCTTCTACAGAGCACCAGCATTCGGGGGCACTAGCCCAGGCCACGCCTCCATGCACAGCAATGCAAGATGAGAAGTTAGAGGACACACCTTGGCCTAGTTTTGTAGCATGTAAATCTGAATACAGTAATTGGATAAAAGCTGAACTTATTAGTTGATTAATATGAATCACTTTATTGCCAGGTCAGTGTGTTTCCAACACCCAAAATGGCACGTTTCCTAAATTGGCTGTATCATATATCCGGAATAGAAGGTGCTAGAGTCCCACTTTCTTTGGTGGTTAAATATCATCCGACATGAGCCATTGCAGTTTCCTTGAATTCTGTAAGAATTCAACAGATTAGTCAACAACTAACTGACTATTAAAGTAATTCTTTAGTTGCAGTCCTATAATACACTATAAAAACAACCTTGTGAAATGCTGCATACAACACAACTCCACTACATCATTACACAGCCGCTGGCTGGGCCCTCGCCAGCATCACAGGGTTCGTTAAACGCATCACAGAACACATGTCTTGGCAGCGGCATGTGCGAGCAGCGCGCCATATAAGCCAGCTGCCACATGAAGGTGCTTCCGTACCGTCAACATCTGCAAACATTTGCAGTGCCCAAAAAACGTTATCTAGAGTAATCATAAGTAGACGTCAACTAACATCCCATGAGATTGGCATCACAATGAACAGTAAAGTAACAATCACTACTAGCCAGCATAGGACTAGAGTATTGGGACTGTGGAATCCTCTGGTGCAGGCTGATAATTATTATTATTTTTTTTTTATTGTAGCGTGTATTGCACTGTGTTTTAATGACACATTTTCCTGCAAGGACATTAAAGTTTTATCTCAATAAGTCAATTTATCAAGACAGGTGGAGTCACGTAACAGACAATATCGCTAATTGTATCAGTCTGATAACGGAAAATCTTTGTAACTAACCAATAAACAAAATAATGTATTGTAGCAGTTCACAATTCTTGGGGAAATTTCCTACCCACGTGGACACTGAGATTCTATGACCAGCACATTCATGCCCATATTTGGACTGGTGTAACTGTCTTGGTGTCTCATTGTGATGTCATCGACACACCCCCTCCGCTGTCTACCAGACACGAGGGCCTTCAGTGTTCCATTCTCATTCTGTTTTGACTCTCTTGGAATAAAGAGCTTTTTATGATAGAGGCTGTGTCATTCCTTAACACACATACCTCTACAGTATTGCAATACATTGGGTGCATGTGTGCCTACTGCTAACACGAATGAAGAAACCTATCTTTTTTTCCTGGTCCATAGAGATAACACCCTTAACATTACGGAATGGAAACCCATGATGGAAAAAAATATCAATATCACTAAAATCGATTACAATTGCACAAGTGTAGTGCATTATTCTTGTTCATAATTGTTCATTAACGATGAATTTGAAAAAGCAGCACCATGAATCACTTCATCTGGAGTGTACTGACGAATATTTTGAATATATCCAAGAAACATTTCAGGAAAAAAAAACATTTTGAAAAAAGCTAGTGGTTAATTATGGAAAATTGAATTAACAGAATTGTTGAATTGCTAGTCTGATATCAACAACAGCCAATCATCAAATAAAAAAGAAATGAGGAAAAAAATCACTACAGACAACTCCAGGGTTATTTAAAGAGGATGGTGGTAACTTGCAGTGTGCTATTCCACACCCAAATACTCTCGTGCGGATCTCTGACCCACAGATGCATGATTTTCTCATTCTTTTTGGAAGTACTGGTAGAAGCAGCCAGCCTATTGGTCCAGAAGAACATGTGACCACTCAATGAGTAACTTAAAGTAGGATTTTGACTGTAATTCATCAATATTTACTAGTGTGCGTTTTGAATGGTTTTGTGTCCTCGTATGGCGGCCTCCTACCAGACTTTATACAGTTACAGGAAGTGACCAACAGAAGCGCGGGACAAAATGACTCCCCCCAGTGTTTCGAACGTAAACTCGTCTATTACAATTTCATGAAAGTATACAATTGTAAATTATATTTAAAAAAAAATCTAAAAGTATAATGACCAGCAAGCAGGAAAGCCAAATTATATAGTCTTGCCAAAATGTTAATTAACAATAATGTGCCACATACAATGATTTGCTTTCTTGTTTTTCTTTGTTTTTAACAAACTAATCAGATTTTGTTTTGAAATCAATTAACATGTGATCATATTTAAAAATCATTCAATTTCTGCAACATGTTTGTCTGGTTTGCTCCAATAACAGCCAACTGTATCATCTAAAATGTTAATTAGAACCTGGCTCATTGAGAAACAGACTTCTAACTTTTTCCGCAGTGAAAGTTGCGTCTAAACTTCCTCAAGTATAGTGCCACAGATGTCAGAGGACATAATTGTCAAAATGGAAATATTTACGAAATGTGTTTTTTATACTATATTGTCCTTGATTTTAAATGTTGTGTAACTTCAAGAATAAAAATAATTTACTTGGCAGGAAAATTATATCTTTATATATTTATAGGTGATTTGTGGATTGCAGAGGTATGATGTAGATCAATGTATGTCTTAGCAATTCAAATAGAAATCTTGGTCAGACACTCACCCTTTAACGGCTAGCTGCTGAACTCCCTGAGAGGTGTGCCCCCACCTACAAGGAAAACAACAATTCACATTTCATGTAAAATCAATAGTAATTATTAGGACTGCAACAGTTATCGAATATATTAGAAACCCACTATTCTAACAAGATGTTTTGATTCAAAATGATTATTGGGAAAAACACATTTTTTTCAGAGTTTAGTAGCAATTCTGAATAAGCAAAAATAAAATAACATATTTCACTGAATAATGAATGACCAAGTAGTTTTACTTTGTCATTAACAACCATTTTTATTTCACCACAAGGCATATAAAGGCCCATTCATACCCTCCATAAGCTACGGATACGGATGAAATTCGCTTTGCTTACGCCTGCCTCCAGGTGTACCCAGCTCGCTCACTACGGGGCAGTGCAGGCATTGTAATGCCTCGCCGTGAGCAGGCCAGAGCGAAATTTGCTTGTGAATTGCCGCTAAAAAAAATAATAAGTTGAGTTGGGAACTTGGTGTCGGTAGAAGAATGTGTTTTGATGCGTGATGTACACAAAACAGCACGCACACAAAATATGCAACGGTGGCATCCAACCAGTGTACGCCGTGTGTACAGCGGAGATTGGCTAGGAGGTGTGTGTCCTACACGCATGGTGTGTGTTTGTTATGTCTTTATTTATTTGGGAGCAGGCGTCCTTTTCGTCTGTGTTTGATATGGGTGCGTGTCCATGAGCTTCATGTGCATGATTGGGTGCATACTGCAGAGTTGCACACAGCCGCGCAGGTCGGCATACGCCGTTGACACTGCCAGAGGACGCCCCTTCATCATAATGAACTACACCCAACTTTTTCCGCAGTGAAAGTTGCGTCTAAACTTCCTCAAGTATAGTGCCACAGATGTCAGAGGACATAATTGTCAAAATGGAAATATTTACGAAATGTGTTTTTTATACTATATTGTCCTTGATTTTAAATGTTGTGTAACTTCAAGAATAAAAATAATTTACTTGGCAGGAAAATTATATCTTTATATATTTATAGGTGATTTGTGGATTG
>OMKY01117973.1:4303-15268 GCA_900302395.1 Bregmaceros cantori | reverse complement strand
CGACAGCAGCCGACAGCAACCTACAGCGGTCGGCGCGCGTGTGACTATTTCCTCTGTGGAGATTCGACTCAATTGACACATGTTCCTTTTTATGTTGCTGTGATTCAAGTTTAATCTTTAAAACTGGCAGTGTACGTAATCATGGCAACTGTAAATGAATGTTTGTTTGGAAACAATAATTTACAGACTCCTATTTTATTAGAAATGCATGTTTCTCTAAAATGAATGCACAAAAACAAACATAATTCTGAAATATTCTTTACTGCATACTAGATTGCACATTATATCTTATTTAACATCTAAATTGATGTGTTTTAGTTGTATTTGTTATCCAATTCAATCGGCGTATTGTAAAGATTACTTTAATTGATGTTTCGTGGTATAACAACGTTTGGTATGAATCGTTTTCGGACGACCCAGAAATATGACCACACGCACGCGCACGCACGCGCGGCAAACACTATAGACCAGTTGAGAAACCCCCTATGTGTATGATCATTTTCGAGTGACCCATCCCAATGGAACGCACCTCCCCTCGACCGGTCTGCTCCCAGATGAGAAACGGCCTTGCAGTTTTAAAAATCCTGCCTGCGTGACGTCATAGGAAATTTGACGCATGCGCAGTTACCAACCCATGGGGAAAAATCTTACACGCGCCGTGCGTAAAAGCAGGAAAACAGACGGTAGAGAGCATCCTTCACAACCGGCACCATGGCGGAGGTATTGTCGTGTTCCTCCAGCTGGCTGGCTCCCCAGCGCGGACTGGAGGACCTGCTGGTCCCCGGAGACACGCTCACCAGCACCGGACATGGTCCTGACAACACACGGTAACTAGATCCTGCCTGATAGATAGAAGTTAGAATGGATGCTGTCATGTATGTAGTGTGTGTCTCCCCAAAACTGTCTGTTTATTTTGTTAGGGTTGGGTTAGATTTAGGATAGTAGCTTAAGTTAGTGGTTAGGTTAGGTTAGGGGTTAGGGTTATATTTAGGGTAGGAGGTTAGGTTAGTGGTTAGGGTTAGGTTGTTTTTTTGAATGAGTTACTGTAAGTAGATTTACATTTTATATGCATTAAATCATAATATTATTATTATTATTATTAACTAGACTCACTCAGATTGCAAACCTGTGCCATAGTGGTACAAAATAGTACTTTTAGTGCTAGTAGTATGTGTGGAAACCCATTATCAATGCAAGTGCTCATAGAGTTTGCGATTGACACCACTGGAGAGCACGCCAACGACATTTCCCAGCGGCGTTTGCGACCCGGAAGTCTGGTCACGTGACCACGGTAAGCAGCCAGCGGTCACTAAGTTGGTGGTTTAAGTATGATTATGTTCCTTATAGACTACAGAAATGCACCAAAATGTAATCAATTCTTCCGTTGGTCATTTCCAACAACTCCATGCACAAACTTTTCAGTTAACCTGAGGACAAACCAACGTGACCAAAAACATAACCTGCTTCGCGGCGCAGGTAATAACACTCAAACGTGTGTGTTGTCCAGGAGCAGCGTGGTTCTGGAACAGCCTGAAGATGGTTCTCCGTGTGTTCTGACGCTGACCTCCCGACACGGCCTGATCCACAGCCTGTTGGTCTGCAGTCAGGCTCGCACCCTGGAGGTCTACTCCCTCGCGGGGGAGTACTGTGGCACGGCCCGCGGGGACCCTCACACTCAGGGGTAGCAACCAGGAACATCCCCGGGTCTGCGTGGGCGGATCCTTTGTGTTAACGCGATAGCTTTTGAACAGTTTGATGGATTTGTCCCAGATTCGGTGTGTTAGTGCTCTAGGGAAGGCTCTTACAAGATGGCTGAATTTTTGTTTGGTCCATAACATCTGACTGGTTGGATGGATTCCCCCAATTTGTTTTCACAATAATTGTTTGGTTTTCACCAGGGCTTTGAACCAGTTCAAGGAAAAAAAGTGAAAATCGGGAACTTATTGTATTCTCCAGGAAACAGAAACAGAGCCGGAAACGTTATTATTTATATGTTCAGGAACAGGAACACTTACTTAAAAATAATGGTAACTGGCTAATACCGGTTTTATTTCGTTGCTCAAAGGAGTTCACTGTGAGATAACTTCAAGAATAATATTCCTTAGGCAGGCAACCATGACTGCATACTTCTAATCTATTATCTTAAGTCATCCAATTATAATTTACAGCACACCTAGCATGAGATCGGTTCCCTTCACGATCGTATACTGCACGTCCGCTCGTCCCTGATGTCTCATCCCCCTTCACACTAACACTGTCAATAAAATGAGGAAACGGTGCATGTGCCTAAAAAATAATTAAAAAAGATGTTTGCTTTTATTTCAATGATCGATTAATCATAACCATTAACACATAAATTAATCAATCATTCAACGAGCCCCCTGGGGAGTGCTTGCCGACATCCGGGTATAATCTAGCAATTTGCTAATCCTGTGTATAACCATTTCTTTTTTTTAAAAGTGATTTTTTTTTTTTTTTTTCCGGCGTCAGCGCCGCTTTTCCATCTTTTTATTGGATAGGATTAGTCGGAAACTGGGTTGAAGAGATTGGGGATAGACATTGCAGACAATCGACGAGCGTAGTTGGACTCGTGACGCAGCGCCACTAACATGAATGGGGTCGCGTTAGGTGCGGCGTCCATAACCACTTGGCCAACGCGGACCCCGTATAACCATTTCTTCACGCCTCATGTACCATGTTGCAATGAATATCATCTCTATTGCTGTGTGACATGCTGGAATGACTAATGGCTCTGTACTGTCTTGTCGTTAAATACATTTCATTCATCCATTCATTCACCTATTGCAGCTGTAGTACCGACCTTGATGTCACTGTTTGCTCCTCTGCTGTGTCCCAGCAGTGATGATCCCGGGCCGGTTTATAAAACTCAGCTGAACTTGGATCCCCCGTGCCTATCCTGCCAAGTCAAGGTTTGTATTGTTTTTTTCCCCCCCCCGTTTCTTAATTACCTGTGCTGGGGCTGCGCAACGAAGCAGGTTCTGTTCTTGGTAGTGTTCGTTGGTTTGTACAGACAAACCAAATCCATGCACAACTTTGAAAATGGATCTGGATGAAATTTTGGTTGGAAATGACACACGGAAGAATCAATTTCAATTTTAGTGCAATGTGTAAAAGGGCGTTTGTTCCTCTCGCCCCAGTGCGACTTTATTCATACATCCGCTGACCCTCGCCAGGATTCGCTTTGAAGGTGACCGAGACCTTGTCTCTGAAGCGATCTAGGTTCACATGTTCAGCGCGCACCAGAGTTCGAGGGTTTGTGTTCAGACCAACATAAAAGTTCAAACTAAAGGTAGCAGGTCTGAATACGCTAAGAATCCTGAATAAAGAGAACCTTCTATGCTATACATCCATCTGGTCATTGGAGAGCGGGTAAGATGATCTGTGATGTTTGGGAAATGATCCGATGTGTATTTGGCAAACCTTGACACTTGCTGGCGATATTTGTGATGGCGATTGTTCGTGTTCATCTCTTCAGGCTTAATATTAACGGAATCGCTCATTCTCTGCTTCCAGCTTCTGTCTCTGGGCGGAAAGAGCTCCGTGTCCATCTCTTCCATCGCAGTGGGCCTTCGCGACCCGCCAGCGGCCCCTGGTGGCGCTCCCCGCCCTGGACCCACGGGGAGCGTAGACATGCAGCGTGTCCAGAGCCTGGTGCAGGAGATGGGATCCACGCTGTCCCCTGGAGCTCAGAACCTCATGGAGATGGTCAACGTGCAACAGAAGGTCTGATTAGTGTGTTCAAACCCAATACCACCTACCACGTCCAATTACTGTGATTGGTGTGTGATGCCAATGTGTGATGGTGACATGCCTTTCCAGCTCTATGTGTTGTTGTTTTGGTAGCGGGGTTTGTCGTGACTTTCTGCCGGAGTTCTCGAATAGACTCCCACTTGCGCTTCGGCGTGAAACTGCTGTGCATCGCTGGAAATTCCAGGCCAAGGTTGCAGAAGCATAACAGCAAAACTGGTTTGTGACCAGACCCAAGCGACATTTGGTGTGTACGGTTGCAGAGGTGTAATCTGGCCTTTTAGAAAGCATGAATTCCTGAATGTTGAGTGGAAACCGTTGAGTGATGTAAAGTGTGTTTTCAGAACCAGTCGAGTGCAGTAGGAGGACTTCTGCCTTTACTTATGGGAGCTGGAGGATTTTCTGGTCTGCTGCCCAAAGCTGCCACCACACAGGTACAGTCTGCTACCCGTAGAGATTCCCCCTACTGTGTTGAAAACAGAGCTTTGAACCAGTGCAAAGAACGGAAACCGCGAACCTTTTGTATTTTCCAGGGAACAGAAACAAAAGTGCAAAGGCTATTATTTTTTATGTTCTGGACAGGTCTCCTGTTTGCAATGTCTGGACAGTCATGGTACTGTAACTCCTATCCCAGCCCCCATTGCCCCTGTTGCATTCTGGGAATTCCAGACTTTCCAACCAAATTTTTTATCCTTCAGCTCCCTCTGGTGTCACTTTACACCCATTACACGGGGACGAGCGAACATGCAATATCTGATGGTGAGGGGAAGCGATCCGCTGCTCCAAGCCAACCCCGTACATAGTCCAGACTTTGATCACAGCACACGCAGTGCCATGAGATGCCTTCCCCTTACACTAGGTTTCCACAGCAGAGGTTTTTTTCCCCGTCCGTCACCCGCAGCGCCGTCCAAACTCCGTGCAAAAAATAAAAGGGTCACCGTCGTGGTATGCTCCACAATCGGCGGACTGTGCGCTCCAGCCTATCAAAAGACAAATGAAATCGTGTTTTATGTGCTTTTTTAAATGGAGCATCCTCCTGTGTGTGCGTTTTGTGTGTGTGTGTGTGTACTCCCCTTCCTCGACTGCCTCGCGCGCACGCACACACACTGACACACACACAGACGTTCTGTGCCGAACGCCGGCTTTGAACTGTCGATTGTTTAAAACTATCATGCATGGATTTTGCGCAAGGCTCAAACGTGTGCAAACGTTTCTACTTTCACTACTTCTTGTATGCAAGGTCTTTGCGCAAGGCACAGGACCGTGTGCAAACTTTGCGGCGAGATTTGCGGCAGAAACCGTTTTGCATGCTCATATTGCCGCAAGATTTGCGCATGCCATGATGTGAAGTAGCTTGTGCAAGAGAGATTTGCACACGTGACTTCACACCTTTTCACGTCTTTTATCGAATCCCCTCCAGCACGTAAACTTTAGTTGAACAATGTCCAATTTTGTGGGATACAAAACAATGCCATTTCAAGGACAATAATAAAAAGAACGCCTCGTGGACTGTAATTGCAGAGAAGCTAGGACAAAGTGGTAAGTAATGGTTTATTACGCAATGTGTGTGTGTGTGTTTCTTTGTGTAACATGAGAAACTAGCATACATACAGGGTTGGGAGTGGTTACTTCTGGGGTTACCATGTATTGCAGATGTTCAACTCACAATATAGGTAAAATTAATCCTGAATGAAATACATTAAACAAGACCAAAACTTCATTAAAAAATCTGCATGATTGTATAAACATTAGTTTAATTAATCCAACATAAGATTACTTTTAGTGTGTGTGTGTGTATTATTATTATTATTGTTATTATTTTAATAATCGTATTAATACTGTTAGTTATTTAATTAATTACTTTTATTGTTGAGCATAGTAGGCTTTCCAATAAAAATATAAAATGGGCATGGCAAATGATGTGATATTATGTTATGTACGCTTGCCAACAACAAGTGGCAGCATCAATACTGCAAACATAACAGCAAATTTAACTCGCATACAACAATGTCATATCATGAGGAAAGCTGCAGGACTAGAGAAAACGGCTTCTTTTGTTATTCTGTGATAATGTTGCGGCATATTCGATTGCTAGGTGCTCAACATGGTCTTTTGTTACAGGTGCGACCGTAGATTCTTTTAAAATGTTTATGTGGCATAGCTGAATGGGTGTTATAGCGTTGTTTGTTCACGCGAGAATACCAGAGCACCGCATTCCGTAGTAGTCTACTGTGGAAACCGTTTTTTAAATATCCGGACGGCGCTGCGGTTGACGGACGGGGGAAAAATATTCCCGGCCGGACTCCGTCCGGAAAAAAAACAGCGGTTTCCACAGTAGACCACTACGGAATGCGGCGCTCTGGTGGACGAACTTGGTATTGCATGCGCCTTTTTTTAAATGCCTTTTTCTCTTTTTTTTTTTTTCATCTTTCTCCCTTCTTGTTTTTTGACCAGGCCATTTGAGCCATGGCACTCGGGCCGGTTTTGCTGGATCACACGTACTGTCTGGAAGACATTTATACATTGAAACGGTTGTTTTTTTGTTTTCATCTTTTCATTTTAAATAAAATGTGTTACAAAACGGTGGAGACCCAAGCACATGCTCCCAAAAAAGTTTCTGCCGCAAATCTCGCCGCAAAGTTTGCACACAGCCCTGTGCCTTGCGCAAAGACCTTGCGTACAAGAAGTAGTGAAAGTAGAAAAAAGTTATGTGCGCAATTATCTATTGCAGACGCATCTTCACATCTTGACGTTTGCACACGTTTGAGCCTTGCACAAAAACCATGCATGATAGTTGTAAACAATTCTACATGAAATAACAACCACATGGACAGTTCGAAGCGGATGTTCGGCGCAGATCGCCTGTCTGTGTGTGCGTGTGCATGCAAGGGAGTCGTAGAAGGGGAGTACACACACACACACACACACACACGCACAGGAGGATGCTCCAGTAAAAAACCCCCCGCATAAAACACGATTTCATTTGTCTTTTGATGCGCTGGAGCGCACAGTCCGCCGATTGCTCAGCGCTGCTGTCAATCACTGAACTCACGGACCCGCCCTTACCGCTGGACGGTGCCTGCGGGATAAATCAAAATAAATGATTTCCTGGCTCGTGCGGGAATGTCCCGCGCGGAGTCCGCCCGGCGTTCACTGATGTGGAGCATACCACGATGGTGACAACACCTTTGTTCGGACAGCGCTGCGGGTGACGGACAGGGAAAAAAAGTCTGCTGTGGAAACCTAGCGTTACTGTCAGATACTGCCCATCCCCCTTTCAAACGAACGCTGTAAATAAAATATCTGTTAAGAAACATGTTATGAACAGACTGGATCTAGATAAATATGAATGACCGGTAACTATTCCTCCAGTGTCCCTCACTTGGTTCGGACACCTGCCCCTCTCTGCCACCACCAGGCTGCGCTGTTGGTAAGAAAACATTTATTATGTATGTGGAGACGGAACAATTTTAATAATGTCTTATTAAATTCTGTTACTTTTGTTAACAATTTAATAACTATATTTACTATACTACTACAGCTACTCTTTCGCGTTTGGTAGGGAAATAAATGTAATATGATTGGCATCCCTAAGTACTTGTTGATGAGGTTTTGGCGAAACGTCAGGTTCGCAGGCGGCGGACAGAGCCGGACTGACGGAGATGGTGTCACAGCTGCTTAGCGTGCAGGGCGGGGCCCAGTCCCCCTCGGACATCCTCCCCATGCTGCAGAGCGTGTGCGGACAGGTGACCCAGCTGCGGCTGGACGACCGGGCGGCCGCAGAGGCAGCCAGCTGGTGAGGATTTCACGTTTCGTCTTTGATGCCAACAAGAGATATGCCTTATGTTTTACACCTACCTATGTCCAATACACATTGGATTATTCTCCAAATATCTAAAGTCATCTTCCCCGTTCTCCAATAATCAGGCGGTGTGGATATATTTATCAGGGTTTATTCAGGATACTTCAGTTCTTGGTGTGGAGTGGCAGATACAACTAGAAGCACGATTGCAAACCTGCACCGTAGTGGTACAAAAATAGTAGTTATTGCTAGGAGTATGTGTCACAACCCATTATTAATCCATGTGCTCGAGTAGCGCGATTGACCCATAGACTATATACCCACCCTGCAAACATGCCAATTACATTTCCCAGCGGCCGCAGCGACCCGGAAGTCTGGTCACATGACCACAGTAAGTGCCATGCGATCTATCGGTAAGTTTGTGATTAAGTATGATTATGTTACTTATCGGCTACAGAAATGCACCAAAATGTAATCGATTCTTCCGTGTGTCATTTCCAAAAACTGTACAAAATTTCATCCAGCACACCACAACTTTTTCAACTTTTTAGCTTGGGGACAGACAAACCAACGCTAACAAAAACATAACCTGCTTTGCGGCGCAGTTAGTAACAAATATACATGGGTCTGTTCTGTCTATGGGACAGTATTTTAACGCAACGATCCAGAAAAATGCCTAGTAATCGTTGTCAGTTAATGTGTAGAGCTGAATCCTTTCTGGGTCTCCCAGGGGAAATAAAAGGGTAGAATTGTTCGGTCCATGTAGTGTGGGTGGTGTAGACTGTGGGACACGAGACAACAGACTGACTGTTCTCTGCCAGAGGGAGTCAACACACACTAAACGTGCTGGAGCGCTGTGCTAGCGTCATCAAACTAAGTAAGACTTAACTCGTAGAAACGTATTCTGTGGTTTGTGGTGAAGAAAGTAGCTGTGTTGTATTCATAACAGCACACTTAACAATGTAACTGTTTTTAAAAGTCTTCTAAGATGGGTGTTTTAGCTAAGATGTTACAACACCATGCTAGATTGCTAGGCTATGATGCTACTCACTGGGTTTAGCTTAAGATGCTACGGTGATGGGCTAGGATCTACGCTACAATCAGAATCAACTTTATTTACATCATTGCAATTACAAGCAATATACTCATGGAATTAAGGTTCGGACACAATAGACACTAACAATAAAAATGCTACAGCACTAGCAGCCACTGATCTTGCAGGCTCACATTCCATTCTGTAGCCAAGATGAACAGAGTGTTGAGGTGAACCCAGCAGATCAGGCTGGCTTCAAACTGCAGATCCTTCTGTGTACTGGCATCCTTCAAACTCCGGACTACGATAACACAGTGTTTGGAACATTCCAAATATTGTTCCATTGTAAACTTTGAGGCAGCTACTGTGGAACAAATGGCATGTTTTGGAAAGGCAAGGATTATTGAGATTCAGATTTAGACTGAACCTCGTGGCTGCGTCGCTGCAGTTCACTGCTGCTGTCTGTAGCCACCAATCTTGCGAACTCACACTCTATTCTGCTGACAAAGATACGCAGAAAGAAGGCGTGAGCTCGTCAGATGTGGCTGGCCTCTGGAGGTTAGAAGGTCGTCGTCAGCTGTGGCTGGTCTTTGGTGGTCAGATGTGGCTGGTCTTTGGAGTTCAAAAGGTTGTCAGATGTGGCTGGTCTTTGAAGGACATGAGGTTGTCCTGGTTAGCCTTGCAGATCCCCTGGGACTGGATGAAAACATTTAAATTATTCAGTTGCTAGGAACAGAAGGCAAAGTGAGGTGTTCCACAGCGGGTACTTCCCACCATGTTGAACGGCCTTGCAACTCAAGAATGAAATATGCTAGAAGGTAAAAATATGCTTCCCAGGAAAAATTCTGTTTACAACTGTCAACTATGTCTTTAATCAAACTCCTTGGGTCCATTCCGATTTACTCACTTCAACCATTTTAAGCACTCCATTGAGCGCATACTGCATAGTACTGTTCCAAATCAAAATTGTCAAAATGAAGTACTCGGATGGTGCATTCTGAGCGGCCAAATTTTGAAATGCACTCCTCGGACATGTGGTTCAGGCATCTGGTTAGGATGCCCCTCGAGCGTCTCACTAGGGAGGTCCTCAATGCATGTCCCACTGGGAGGAGACCCCGGGGCAGACACTCCTTGGCCTGGGAGGGGGTCGCTAATGTTGCTCTGGAGCGGGAAGTCTGGAGGTCTCTGATGGAGCTGTTGACCCGACTACGGATAAGCAGATGAAGATGGATGGATGGGACTCCTCGGACGCCATTGTAGCGGGATGGGGCGGATGGCAATCTTCTCAAACTGCATGATTTGGAACATGGCACTTGACTTTAATCATTTTACTTTGTCCTGCAGGCATCTGGACGAGGCCATGGAAAATCGTCTGCAGGAGATGGAGCGGCGTCTTAAGGAACACGTAGACCGTCGTCTCGACGCCCTGGAGCTCAAACTGGAGCATCTTTTACTGTCCGCCCTGCCGCCCGCCACCCGAGGAGGAGCCCCCACTTCACCGCCAGGCAGCCAGACCCCGGGTGTGGAGCCCCCACCTACATCGTGACCCCCTCACCACTCGCTAACAGCGGGAGAATGACCCCTCCCCCCCCACTAACCCAGGGCGAGGCTGAAGCACGCCACTAACCAAGCTAACTCTCTGTAGTGGTCCCCCTGCGAGGACCCCGGTACTACTAGGAGATGAGCGCCTCCAGTGGAGCTGCGCCCTCTGCTGAAGGTCGCTGGAACAAACTACGAACTGTGGCAGAGCTCATCAACAATTTTATTTTGTTAGTTCAGCAGGAGAAAGAGCAAGGCCCTATTCCATCAACGAGGCTTGGGGAAATCTGAGCTTAGCTTGACGAGGTGAAGCTTGACTGAGCGTGATTGTGTTTACGATCAGGAAACTGTTCCATGGACTGAGAGAGGACGGCGCTGTCGAGCCTCACCGCCTGTCTGAGCTGGTAGACGCGATTTCCATAAGAGAACTCATAATTAACTGCTGCAAAATGATGGGAAAATGTACCACTGAGTCATATAGTTATTATAGAACGTCAGAACAATTCCCATGCTAAATGTGTAATGCTGCCTTTTAATGTATATTAATGTAATATGGCACAATTATTCACATGTCTCCCACTGGCTCTTCATCCCAGTTTCCGATTTAATCCCGTCACTATCTCTCTCAATAAAGAATGAAAAACGGCGATTGTGCCCCCAAAAAATAATAACTTTAAGAAGTGCATTAACACACATCACTGTTTCATAATCGTGAGTAATAATGGTGATTTGAATAATGCTCCAAATATTCATGATTGTTTTTTTTCCCCATAATTCTGCAGCGCTTGCTGCCTATGCCTTATCACCGATGCCGTGGTTAACT